>CM076718.1:3945632-4071699 GCA_038501795.1 Pseudopleuronectes americanus
CTGTCACTGTCGTACACTGGTCTCTACACTTCCTGCCTTCACCATTGAGTAGCTGGCTGCCACTGTCCCTAGTCCTGAGCTCGCTTGATTTGCGCGCTGAGTAGGCAGCCGTCCTAGCTTCAATCTCGTACTTCCGCTGGATCTCAGCGGCGGGGGGTGTAGGATTTGGCGGGTGCCCGTGCCTGTTGCCTTCACTCTTTTTTCTTCTTCCATCTATTACTCTCGGTACAGCTCTAACTTCTGACAGTCCCCTTTAATTCAATCAAGCTGCACCAAATGGCACACACTCATAGTTATCACTCAATATGTCTGTTCATCAAGATCCATGAATTATTTCCTGGGAAATTGTGGAAAATGTAAAGAAATCTCTTAATCATAATTTAGTAGAAACATCTGCCCTTTTGTCTGGTTCTATCCCATAATTCACCCAAGTTTCATGATAATCTGATCAATAGTTTGTGTGTAATCTGGACAAGGGTGAAAACCTCCCTGTCCGAGGTAGAAAATCTTCTTTTAACCTTCACTGTTCTGCCTCAGTGAGTTAGCTCGCTACAGGTTCAACCTGATTCTAGCTGGTAACTGATTCTCGCTCTTTGTGTGTGAAGAAGATCTGCTGCACAAGTGACACAAAAAGGACCACACAACGTGTTTGACTAGATCAGGGGGCGACCGAGGGTTCCTCTGTCACCCAGGCCTAATGACCCCTGTGGTTGTGTTACAGCCTCACTGGTTTCCCTACATCAAGTAACTGAAGCAAAACTATTTCAAGATTGTTTTGAGATTTCTTTCTTTCTTCACTGAAACAGAGAGTTGAAGATCTCTCCAACAGTATACGTCCACCTACGAGAGGCAGAGGCTTCATTACCAGAATTGTGTCTGAATCCTTTCTAGATCATAATTGAATCAGTCATACAAGCTCAAGTCAAGCTACGTTAGAATTATGCTTTTTATTCCCTGATTATTATTGTGTGTGTGTGCATGGCCCTGCTCTGTCAGGCTCAGTTGAATTCAGGTCGGGTAACGCCACCACCCACTTACTCCCGGGAGAAAAGAGGAAGAGGAAGCACATGATGAAGAGGGCTGACAGATATTTGGGGTTTTAAAGCTGAGTGCAGTTTGTTGCCTCACTTTTCCAAACACATGACAGTTCTTCAGCATTAGTATCACACTCCCGTGAGTGCCTTCTGTGTCTGTGTGCACGCTTGTGTGTCTGTGTGTGTGTGTGTGTGTGTGTTTGTGTGTGTATTTTAATCAGCTCTGATCACTCACGGCCCGCTGAGCAGTGAGTCGCTGCGTTGTGCGCTCGGGAGCGCGGTGGTCGCCGTGGCCGCGGCGCTCGGCACACCAACAGGAGACCGGAGAGGGAAGGGGCGAGCGAGAAACAGCTGTGCCCGGTGAAACGGCTGAGTAACCAGGAGATGAGAGCATCCAAGCTTCTCCTCTTCTGGGACGGGGACTGTGGGTTTTTGTGTGTGTGTGTGACGGTGCATATTGCTGCTGTTTCATTGTCCTCTCGGCAGTTAGGATGGCCAATAGCATCTCACCCCCCGCCCCCTTCTCTGTGTCATGCTGTGTTTCCTTCACCTCAGAAGTTGCAGCTGGAAACGACGTCACACCTGAGTTGAAATGTACGTGGAACGCACAATACTCATCTCTCTTTCTCACTCTCATGCATGGGGATTGTGTTGGTGTGTGTGTGTGCGGCATTCTGTAATCAGACAGTAACTTTCTTCTGGTGCAAATCAACATGTCTGACTCCAGCCTCAGATAAACACAACTTGGATTTCCCCAGTGAGAGCTGGATTGATTGAATGAGTTGTGTAACTTTAAAATACACAATCTATATGTACCTTTATATATGCATTTATTGCCACTGTAACATTGCAGCACCAAGTCAAAGCCCCACAAAACGTTTGACTGCATTGATCTCAGTCGTGATGTGATCTCTGGGCTTTGCTCATTAGGTTCTACTTGTTTCTGATTGGCCGGCTGCTGTTATCTTAAGTGTGTACAACAGGAACTTCTCGGTCAACAGTTTCACAGCCGCTGAAAATCAGAGCACATTCGCTGGCATTTACATAAAGTGAAACAGATTATCTCGGTGTTCAGTAGGTCACCCAACTGCCTTCAGGTTTGTTGAGGTTGCCCTCCTTTTTTCACACAGTGCTTTGTGTGTTTCAGTGTGTACTTGTGTGTCTTTTTTATGATCTGACTTTCACAGATGACCACAAACTGCTCCTTTTTCATCTGTCGTTGCCGGAGCAGCCATGTGGTGGAGGTTGTGCTTCATGTGTCAGAGAAATGAGTCCTGCGCTGCTCGAACTGTGTGTATGTGTGTGTGTGTGTGTGTGTGTGTGGTGTGTGTTGTTTTGTACCTGTGTACTCAAGTGTGTTTCGAACTACACTGTTAACCTGTCACAGAATGTCAGCTCTATGCACCATTACTCGTGCAATACAGAGCATTAATAATTACTGATGTAAAATCACTGACAGAAGAACGCATGCACGCACACATGCACGCACACACACGCACACACACACTCACCCATTATGGTCTCACACACACTGCTACCCTCTTTCCTGTCTTATTGTTGGTTTCATTCACTGGCTCGCTGACTCACTCGGGCAAAAACTCTTATGCTTGCACATACACACATAGTTGCAAACACCTACACAATACATAACCTCTTTCTCTGCCTCTGTCACACACAAGCACACTCTTCAGGTCTCTCTGTCACGGGGACAGTGAGAGGCCCGAGCACAGAGAGGGGGAGAGAGAGAGAGAGGAGAAGGTCACAGAGACACTGAGGTACAGAAGTGGGTGGACTGGAACAAGTGGACATGAGACACTCTGCACTGTCTACCTCCCTTTTCCCCCTGTCATGAAATGTTCTGCTTTTTTCACAGTATTGATTTTCGAGGTCATTGTATGTTACGGACCTTGTGTTGTCACAGCGAGGCCACCTGGTTTTATGAAAATTAAAAAGAAACTGAAATAACCTGAATGTCCAACAACACCACCGCACAGCTCTGTGGCCACCAGTGCAAACTGGGTGAAAGGCGTGGGTGTCATAGACTAGACACAGAGATGATCGACATGTCCCCACCCTGATCCCCACTGTCAAGAGATTAAGCAACAATATCCTGGATATGAAAACTGCCATCTTTCGCTTTTACAACCAGACGCTGTGGGGGCTGACAATACACACGCCCGACCAGTAACCAGACAGTCCCAGCTGTCGATCATGAGGTTTTACCCTGTTAATATGACACCAAATTAATAATTAAGATCAATAACACTGGAAAAACTTACATCAATGTGATGAGAACTACCTTTTTGAGATATTTATCTGACTTCTGCTTTGACTTTGGTTCATGTCAAACTGCAAATTAAAAACATTCTGTTGATTTCAAATAGAAAAACTTGACACATACTTGTTGAATGTGTTCTCCGGGATTTTCAAATCTGTTGTTCTCTTTCATCTGAGTTGTCATCACAGCTGTGTCCTCTCATCCACATTCTCCTTCACCACTCATGAGAACCTCGTCCATTTCACGGGGCCGATAATTTTGTGTTTCATCTTCCAAGTGAAAAGAAAACACATATCATCTCTGTGTATCTGGTTTACAGTTGGAGTGCAGGTCTTGTGAGTTGTAGTTTTCTTGTCCTTTTGAGCTCCGGTATCATTACAACTTTTTTCTGTGGTTAATTAACCAGTTTAGGTCATTAAGAATATATCCCTATTTTCTCTTTACTGGAACTGTCATGAAAACCTCTCAGTTCCTCCTCTGATGAAATGATTGGTTTCACATGCTAATCGATGGGCAGAGTGTGTGTGTGTGTGTGTGTCTGTGTGCATACTGCGACTCGCTCCACAGCCTTTACCTACACAGACACGCACCTCCACACTCAAGGAGCGGGATGATGAGAAAAAAGATTGGCACTCGTGGATGTAGAGATTGAAGAGGGGATGGATGGGGGGATTGGAGTATGTTTGTGTGAGATTTTCTCTTCCCTTGAGAGTCTATTCATTCTCTGTGTCTCGTCCTCTTATCAGTGAATCTTATCTCGACAGATACTGTTTGCTGCAGGGCTCGGACAGGTTTACACCGACACACACACTAACTCACATATTTCCTCTCTCTAAAGAACACATTATGAATGCAACAGAAGAGGAGTGAGCCGCAATGCAATTATTTACAATGCACACCTTTGTCAGGGCGGCCATTTTGACATGCACTAGCAGGTTAATACAGGCGTTTGAATCAACCTTTATTGGCCCCTCGTCCACATGCAAATGCAGTTTAAACTCCTTTAAAATTAGGTTTTTAAAAATGTGATTGAGTTTTCCTTCTGTTCGGCAGATGTCAATGACAACATAACCAAATCACTTATGTGTGTGCATCAATTCTATCATATTATTGACACAATATATCCAATTACATAAGCTTTTCATTTTCTAAACTCCGATAACATCAGAAACCCGACAGGTTCATCTCCTGTCTGCTTCTCTTTGCCTTCTCTTTGCCATCACACTCAAGCTCCTCTGGACCTTGAGTGTGATGAGGAGCGAGTATTAGATGTAAACATGTTTGAGTTCATTTCTATGAACGGGTTGTCAAGGAGAGCGATGAAGGCCGGAGCTCTGACTCTCCAAAGGCTCATTCGACAATCAGAAAATCCTTGCTGTGATTCTAAGAACCTGATTGAAGACTTTAATTCAGTCAGGAACAGAGAATTCAAGTGTTTCTCGTCCGTGTGATACTTCATCACATGAAGTTAAAAGTGAGGAGTGTGAATTCAAGGTTGGGTGAACTCGTATTAGTTAATGTGTGTCAAGGTTTATAAACTGATTCAAATGGAAACACTCAGGAGCCGAGAGAGAAATCTGCCAATCATAGCCTCCTTCCTCCCTGATCGCTCTTCAATAACAAATCTCCTTTCCATTTTCCTGCTGCACCAGATTATTGGATGGTCTCAATAGGCTTTTTATTCCCCTTCCTCCTCCTCCTCCTCCACACTTCCTCTGTTGGATTGATAGGGCTTGTCAGGTTCTGCACTCTCTGAAACCAAGACGTTGACTTTCAAAACCTCTTCATTCAGTGACTGTCCAGTTTGTTTTCATTCTTCATTCAACAGTTTCTGTCACTTTACACGTGTACAACCAAGTGAAAAGTCATGATTATCTTTCAGAGGAGATCGTCTGCTCTCCTCATTCCTCTTCCGCTGCCTCTTCTTTCCCCAACTACAAAAAGGTTTTGCCCTCAAACGTGTTCACACAACACTTTGTCCAAATCCACCCTTTGTTTTGTGGATTCAGTGATGAATCATACAAAAGGTCACAGACCTCCAGACAGCAAAAGCAAACGACAATCAGTTACACACCTCCTCCAGGGTTGAGGTCAGATAGTAAACACCGGAGGAGGCTTCTCTTCAGGAGACTCAGAGTTTTGAGAAGAATAGAATGTGTTGATGGTTCTTTTATTGTTTACTGTTCAAACGTATGCATTTCCTTTGTTTTGCAGGTTTTGTTTGCTTCTGTTTTATAAACTCAACATTGGAATCAAGCTGTTTACATGTGCTGCTAATAATAGAATCTACCCTCAACTGATTAGTCTTAATGGTTGTGAATAACCAACTTATTTGGCACAAGCATTCTGTGTGTGTGTGTGTGTGTGTGTGTGAGTGAGCGTGAGCCTCCATTTCTCTGTATATACTCTGTGACCATGAAGCGGTCGGGGTTCAAAGGCCTGTCGAGAGGTTTAAGGGTCTTGCTAATGAGCAAGTCATTTCCCCTCAGATTAGCATGAATAGGCGGACTAATTTTGTGTGTGTGTGTGTGTGTGTGTGTGTGACTGCTGCTGTCGGTCTCCAAAGCAAGTCAAGGGGTTTAAGGTTGAGCTCATGAGCAACGCATCTCCCCCTTCCATTAGCTCCACTTGGCTGGCTGGACACACATTGTGTGTTTGTGCGGTGTGTGTGTTTCAGCGAGGAGCTGAATGATCGAATCATTAACATCATGACTCCTTGACTCAGAGGACACTGAAAACTGATTAACATTAGGTGTTGTTGTTCTCATTTAATTGTGATTTAATTCAATTTATTGGTAGGGTGTGCAATGCTAATGGTTGTGTGTGTGTGTGTGTGTGTGGGAGAAAGGTTTAAAAGCTAATCTGTAACAGTTGCATATGGCTGGTAGGAGAGTCCATCTTTTTCTATCTTCAGACATGACCTCCGGGTGAAATCCGGAGAATTGGTTACAGACTTTACCCGCAGTCGGCCTTTCACACATGCACACCACAGCAGCGCGGGGTTCTCTGCACAGACGCAACAGCAACAGCATCAAATCCTCTGCGTAATTCAGGCGAGAGGTGGAACAGCCGGGTGCAGGCGGCAGATAAAGGAAATGACGCATTGACTCAGAGATCACCTGATCAGGTCTGCAGGTGTCGGCTCTTATCACCACGAACATCTTCATCGGTGTCTTCTATGTGAAAGTCTTCATCGAAATATATTTGTTTTCCTTCATATTAGTATATTTGTTTGATTTTGGTGCCTCTCACTTGTAAAAAGTGTTGCTTCAATTGGATTTTTTTCCCGAAGTTTAATTCTATGTGATAATAATTTATCTACGATATATACGATATTGCACAAGACTTTATTTATTTTTCGTGCTCCAACTCAAATGTTAAACAAATTTTCTTATATTCGTTCCGTAAAACTAGTCTGGTAAAAATGTCTTTCAAAAGCATAAGTTAGATATTCTTAATTCTGCATACGAGTGGATAATTTTTTATTTTTTCACGATACATGCACGGATATCATTTCTTTATTAATTTATGTGATACCAGTCCCCAGAAAACTCCCTTTTAATGCAGAAGAAGTGATGGTAAATGTCTAGATGCAAGTCTCAGCCGCCTCAGATTTTCCTCTGTGCCTCTCGCTCTCCTCCCCTGCGTTAATGTCTGCCTGATAAGATATTTGTTTTCCCTCATCAAAGAGGTAATATTTAACTGCCAGTCCTCTGACGTTGTCTTCCTGACGGCTGATAGTTAATTTAATTCTTTCATCACAACACATTTTCTCTCTGTCAAACGTCTGAGCGGCAGTAATGGAGGTTTAATGGGCCAGTACTTAGCAGACACACGAGATAAAGAGACTCTTTTCTTTGGTCTTCCTCGCTGTTGTTTCCATTTCCTCTTTGCATTCTTTTCCCTCTCTGTCTTTATTGTGACGTTTTTGCTGATTTAATCATTCCCACACTGCCATCACTCTCACACCTAATCTTTCCCTTTTTTCTCCACTCGTCTTCCTTTGTCACATTCTTCACTATTCACTATTCTCATCCCCTTATTTCTCTCACTGTATTTTTTGTATCTCCTGTCATCATGTCTTCCATCTTTCTTTTCGTTCCTCTAAAAATGCGATATTTCTCTCGTCTTTCCCGAGCCTCATCTTTATCACATTTTCCCCTCTCGCTGTGTCTTGTCAATATTCTTCCACCTGTCATCTCCTTTTCTTCCCCCTCCTGCCCTCCCTCTCCATCTCTCCATCTCTCCCGCTCTTAGCAGCTCTTAACCAGTCCTTTGAGAGTGTGCGAGCTGCTCAGCCTAAATGATTTTCTATTACCGCCGCCTGTTAACAGCGCTCCATTTGATCAAGCTAATGAAATTGAAAACTTTCATCTAAGCCAAATTGATTTCAAACCTGAAACCACACGCGGGCGAATGATAGAAAAGGGGGAGAAAGCCAGAGAGAGAGAGAGAGAGAGAGAGAGAGAGAGAGAGCGCGTGTTGTGTTAGTGGAGCGCGACATTCACTTCAGACGCACACAGAAATCACTTAGACTGTCTGTCGTTTTTATCTTGTCCTTGGGAGACGGAAGGAGGAGAAGGCCTCCTCTTCAGCTGTGGACTTCAGCATAACACTGGGGCACTATGGGAGACCCCACACACACACACACACACACACCGACTGCCAGTGGGTTTTCCCACACACCGGGGATAATCACCATCAGCAGTGAGGCACCAGATAAAGCACACACCAAGATGTTTGGGTTTGGAAATGTACTTAATAATGCCACAACACTGTTTTTAGATATGTGTGTCTGTAGAATAACACCTGAAGTGTGTGTGCATCTCTCCTGACCTGTGTGTAACGGCAATGCCCATGATATCTCCGTGGTGTTTTATATGTTCCCTGCTTGCGCCTGTTTGTGGCTCGAGGTCCGTGAGCCATGAATCTTTGGGCTCAGAGCTGCTGCGAACACTCGATGGCATTAGCTACAGTCTGCGAGAGAGAGAGAGAGCGAGGGAGAGAGAATAGAAACAGTGGAGGAGAGGAGAGAGAGTAGCAGAGGGAGACATTAAAAGGCCAGACCAGGGCACGATCCGGGGCGGCGTGAAAAAATGGGATCAAGAGATGGAGAGAGTGAGGGAGAGGAAGAGATGAAAAGGGGAAGAAAAAAGTGGCAGTGGGAAATGAGACTTTGGGCAGCAGAAGGAAGAGAGAGAGATTGGTAAGAGATGAGAGGAAGCACAAAACAGAAAAGGGGGGGGGGAAGAGGTATAGAAGGAAGGAGAGAGGGAGAAGTGAAGAACAAATTACAGACCATGGGAGGGAATAGACGGAATGGAGGGAAAAGAGCGATCAAGATGATTTGGGAAAACAAAGCGACGGGGACGGGTCCTTGGAGCACGAGGGTGAGCAACACAGCGAGAGATTTCACATTTCATTCTGTGTTGCTCTTAGCCTGTGGGCCAGCACTAAATTGGAGATTTCCACTATTTACGAAGCTCCCAGCGGCTTCAGGACTTTCATCTACATAATGTTTAACATGCTCGACTTGGCTGCGCTCTGTCCGTCTAAAGAAAACAGTGTAAGGAGTTTGGGCATCTTTCCCCTGAGGCCTTCCAAGAGGCCAGGGAGGGGGGGGAGGGGGGGGATGCTTAGATGTAGTGAAGGCAAAAAGCAACACACAGTAACTGAATAGAAAACATATCGAAGTGTTTGCCTGTCTTGTTTATTGAAGGAGCTGAGTTAAAGTTTTATTCTTTTTCTTTTGGAGATAGAATAAAAACAACTTACGATGTCGTCTCGGTGAGATTTGGCATCGGGCTGCGTTTCAGAAGAGAACGACTCAAGCTGCATCTGTCGCCGAGTCACATCCCGGTGATTACAGAGAGTGACTCACTAACAGGAGGCTGAACCCGGCGATTACTGCTCATTCACACGCTAACTTCCTCTGCCTTTGTGTCGAGAGCGACTTGGACCTTTTTATTCCTCTGTGAGTAATGTGAGTAAATGCTCTGATTATTTTTTATCCTCTGCGATGCCTTGGATAAATATTAGAAACGTAAAGACATGAAGCCAGATTTCATAACTGCATGCAAGATCTAATAAACCAATCTCTTTCTCCTTTTTGTGTACCTTTTTCTATCTCGGTCACTAATTTAGATATTTACTAAACGTATTGAGTTTGATAACCAAGTACGTGATGGAGCTTTTCTTTATTTCATTAAGTCTCTTAACTTTCATTTAGTCAGAGGAGCTTATAGGTCACACTCACATGTATAAATCCAGATAAAAGATCTAGATAAGGTAGATCTCCATAACTAATCGGTTTCACTCAGTCGAACTGTTGGGATGGACGACTGATGCCGCTGATCCACGTGAGGAAGTGGAGTACTGGAGAATATCAAACACAGCCCTGGATAGATGTTTTCAATCACCTGCTCCCTGTTTGCTTGCATTCTAATGTAACATGTGAATATTACAAAACCTTTAACGGACCCTTGAACTTTCCCTGTGAAGGGGCCATTGTACCTCCCTCGTGAGAAGGGCTCTTGAAAAGCTGCACTCGACCCGTCCAGCCCCCTCAGCTTTCCTCCCGTGTGTTGTCCGCAGGCTCTACGCAAAATATAGATAAATACCAGGTTTCTAATTATAAAGTGTGTAACGTATAAATGAGTGGCCTACATGCAGTGATGCTGTCTGTGTGAAGGCAGCATCAGTTGCATGAGAGATACAGTTAAGACATGGTCACTAATAACCCTTCATGTTGAAACACATATTGTTATATTGAACATCAGACATGAGGGAAACAAATCCAGTGCAATGTTTGTGTTTGTTTTGTCAATACATTATCAGCCACATTAACAAATCAAGGTATTGTGTTCACCTTTGTCCCCTTGTGTGTGTGTGTGTGTGTGTGTGTGCAGGGAACGACACAGTGTTTGCATGTATGCGTTTCCTCCCGTGTGTGCGTGTCTTCTTTAAACCAGCATTGCAGTGTGCTCACTGTCTTTTCAGGACTTTCAGGCTCCACTGTTGGTTAAAGATGGGAGGCAGCGATTAGCTCACCTCTTAACGAACCCCAGTGATGAACCCTGAGGGCCGCTCGG
Organism: Pseudopleuronectes americanus; assembly: GCA_038501795.1. Classification (NCBI taxonomy): domain Eukaryota; kingdom Metazoa; phylum Chordata; class Actinopteri; order Pleuronectiformes; family Pleuronectidae; genus Pseudopleuronectes; species Pseudopleuronectes americanus. Next base: position 3,956,036 of record CM076718.1, read on the forward strand.
GGAGACGGCCTCGGCACGCCACGATAATTAGACCGGCAAATAAGAGCTCGTTATGCAAACCAGTTGGAGTTAATCTGCATATCTCTACCTGAGACACTTACCGTACACTGACAAATGTTTACCCACGGGCGGAGAGGAGGAAAAGCAGAGGGGGGGAGAGAAAGGTTGAGGGAAGACGAAGGAATGGAATAAAGTTTCTCCTACAATATGGGAAGTGTCCTGAGCAGCAGTGGCTGAGGGACGTGAAATGAAAAGGAACTGGAAAGACGATGGATGTCCAGAGAAAATAACTCATTCTGTACATATTAGCCATTTCACTTCCTTGTAGGGTGATGATCAGTTTGTGCAGCAGTGCATACAAGTAGACAAACCCCTGTCTTTTCTTTGAACATGTACTCTCTGGATTAACATAGTGCTGGGTAGATATAACTAATAATGTCAAAATGTCATTTATTTGAGTCAATTTACTATTTTCATATTCAAATACCTGCATGCATATCTTAAGAGTTAATGTTCATATATTGTATGTTTAAACCTGTTGAATCTATCTGTGCAATTCTCTCACATACACCCCGGTCTCAGCCATTCTAGCCACTGATTGGCCAGTTCAGCTACATGTGAGGCGGGAGACACAACCCCAGCTGAGGCTGAAGGTTAAATGCCATTAAATTGTGTGGTTATTTGGTCATTTATCAACCTGATGGTCGATCCAGATGAAATCAGGGGGTTCGTCAAAGTTCATCCTGAAGGGAAAGAAGAATTGAATCTCATATGAATCATTAAGTTTAGAGGAATACAATGATGAATTTGAATGGAAACGTTATTATAAGAATATGGATAAAGAACAATAATAGTTCCAGTACATCAGGCACTCTGCCAGACGCACATTATTTTGCACTTCTGATGGTAAGAGTCTAATAATAACAAAGTTGCCTCCCAGTACATTTAGTCTTTGTCCTCTTCGTAGAATCTGCAGTGACTGGATGGAAACAAATTACAATCAAATGATCGGGGGTTTGGCAAAGCGTCGTGGTCGGTTGACACTCGCCGCACTTTGCAGCAGTCGTTTACGAGGCTGGACTGAAACTTTCACTTGTTTTTTAATGGACGGGCGCACCACCGGTCCAAACTCCACCCCGTCCTCTCCGCCGATTACATATGGTGTGCTGTGAAGCGCGAGAGGCCGGTCGTGATTGGTTCTTGGCGGCGGCGCGTGGCGTCCCTGGCACTGGTCTCCGGGGTTGATGGGTTTGACCTCTGCCTGGCAGCAGGGCTCCTGATGGATCGCTCACTGCAGCCAACACACCCAGTGGTCTGCCGTGGGTATAGATACAGTGTGTGGTGTTGTGTGAGCCGTGCTGTCTGCCTGTGTGCGGTGAAATTTTACATGAGTAGTTTGAGTGTGTGTATGTGTGTGTGTTTGTGCGTCATCTGATACTAACTGGCTGTGTTATGAGCAATCAGTCTATTCATGGCAGTAGGTCAAAGAATAAACACTTTTGAGGACTGTGGTCTGTGAGATAGCCCATTAGGTGTGTGCGTGTTTGTGTGTGTTTGGGGATGTGTGTGTGTGAGAGAGGATGAGTTGCTGGATTTGAGTGTGTGTCTGTTTGGCTCATTAGTGCAGTGATTCAGAGCTGATTATTTATCGTCATGTTGCCCAGCCTGCTGAGTTGTGGCATCGTCAGCAGCCATCTTTATTACACACACACACACACACACACACACACACACACACACACACACACACACACACACACACACACACACACACACACACACACACACACACACACACACAGTGAGGGAGACATACACGCTGAGAGAGGGCTACAGGAGTTGTAGAAGTTATACCATATCCCCCTGTGCTTTGTACATGCACACACACAGAGTCATGAACACACACACACACACACACACACACACACACACACACAACACACACACCACAACCTTTTATACCTTACCTTAAACCCTTTATGCGTAAACACAAACACACTTCCCATTGCACACAGATGCACACACACACACACACACACACACACACACACACACACACACACAACACACACACACACACACACACACTCCCGGCCTCTCTCTCCCTCTCCTCTACCCCTGACTTTGTCCCTGTGACCTTGGGCGAGCGAGCTGCCAGTGGCTGCTGCTGAGAGTTCTGCGTGGGGGGGTTGGAAGGCGGATGGAGAAAGGCTTGGCCGGGCATCACACAACTTTCGTCCCTCTATCCTATCCGTCCGTTTGGCTGATGAATGAGAGAAAACTTTCTCCCTCCTCTGTTGACAGATGGCTATGGAGGTTTGGGGGAGGGGGGGCTCATGAGGAGGGTTAATTTATAATGAAGCTCCTCTTTGGATTCCAGCGTCGTCATCATCATCATTTATTCTCAAATTGTGCCTAAATGCAGTTTTCAGAAAGTGACTTTGACTGATCACAGACAAAGCAGCAGTCAGACTTTTCAATTATTACCGTATGCTCGTGTAAAAATCCTCGAGAGAGAATGATATGCTTACTCAATATTACAACGTTTTCAAGAAGTTTGTACTTATCAATCATAAGTTTATCAAATGTAACACAGACGGGAACAAAAAAAACATGTGACTTTAGACGTCTTAGAACACATAACAGAAGGAATCAATATAGATCCTTTTTGAGGGAATTTCCATTGCAATCAAATCATGGCTGGATGAACGCCACTGCTTTGTTCGAGTTCCCTGTGGTTCCACCTTTTGGACGAGCTGGAACCAAACAGCTTGCACCGGCACTGGAAATGATTTGAACCAGTTCTAGAATAGTTGATGGAAAAGGGCAAATGGAAAAAAAACTTTCCCCGTCCAAGCTGTCATTAGCTGGTGATTTTGATTTATGGAGACCCTGCAGTTCTTGTGAATGATATCTGATATTAGGTCTTTACATTTTATATTTATTGTCCATCTCTAATGTTCAGCTAGTATTTGTGTGGCTGTGGTTTGTGTGGATACTGCTCTTTACCACAAATTGCCCGAAAGGGGACAATAAAGAGATCCTTGATCCTTGAGCTGCATGTTCTCATGCGTTGCTTGTCTGAATGTGACCTTAAATGTCAAGCAGTGACCTTTGGCTCAACACAGGACAATATATGCCTCCCTTCACTTTCTTGATCATCTGTAAAACAATCAATCTCAGTCACATCTTGCTGATCTAGTTTCATATAAATGCGGAAAGTGATTTTAATTTCTGATGCTTTAAGACGATTATTTTGAGCCACAAAAAAGCTACAAGCCTCATTTAGTTATTTCTGTAAATTGAATATGTTTATGATGTATTGATTTAAAAAAACACATACAGCAGCTCGCACAGATGTGTGTGTGTTTGTTTGTGTGTGTGTGTGTTGTGTGTTTGTTTGTTTGCCAGTATCAGTCCCCAGGTGCCGCCTATCAGCCCACACAGCTGATGGCTGCCATTTTGAGGAACAGCTGACATTTGCCTTCCCTCTCCATCACATACATTAGTGGGCGTAGGCCTCTGACATTTCTGACTGTGTGTGTGTCTGTCTCTGTGTGTGTGTGTGTGTGTGTGTGTGTGTGTGTGTGTGTGTGTGTGTTTGTGAGATGAGTTAATTGTGCATGCCCCCTGACATTTTATGGGATGCTAATGCTATTCATTGCCGTGGCAGCTGGAGGGGAGGTGGACATTGTTGTCTGTGTGTAAATGGTGCCCGTCGCTCACCTGTAGGTGTGTGCACGTGTATCGGCTGAGGCAACTGCGACACCATCGTGTGTGTGTGTCTGTGTGTGTGTGTGTGTGTGTGTGTGTGTGTGTGTGTGCAACTGTGTGTATGTTCTGTATCCACCGTATATGTGTGTTTGCACCATACTGGTGTTTTTACCTCTGGGTGTGTAAGTGAGTGTGGATGGGCGTGGGCAGTCAGTGGCCTGATGTCCTTGCGTGCACATGTGTGTGTCTGTGTGTGTGTGTGTGTGTGTGTGTGTGTGTGTGTCTGGAGGGCTGAGAGATGAAGCCGCCTGTTTTTTTCTGATAAGGACTCCCACCTCCACCTCTCTATCACTCCACTGTTCTATCTCTCTCCTCCCCGGCCTCCATCTGGAGCTGTAGTAACACCACTGTCTCCTCCTCCTCTCTCCTTGTGTTGCTCCACTTACCACATGTTCTTTTTCCATCTGTCTTCCTCTGTCCTGCGTTGTGATCACCCTTGTTTTCAGGCCACGTTGTGAAACTACTCACTTCAAGCACTTTAAGGTTCCTCCTCAGCCAAAACAAATGTTCTCATGTGAGGGTATGAAACACTTTAAATGCTTTTTTAAATCACCAGACGTCTAATAGAAACTTTCATTACATCCAAAGTGTTTTGTAATTCATTTATCTCTTTATCCTTTTTTCTTAATTTTTCCAGCCCTGCACTTTATCTCTTGTTCATTTCTATGTTATGATCCAGACTTTTTTTCTCAATGTTCTTCTTGTCGCACCTGTTGAGGAGAAGTCACCTGGAAAAGAACCATCTCTGCTTGCCACTCTTATCCATGGGACATAGAACTGAGCTAACAGTGTTATAAAGTGCCTTTCACGGTGAAATGCTCCACCATCTGGTTTCCTCTGCTGTTAAAGGACATCAAATGCCTCCAATGGCCATATTGTCACACTTTGCTGATCTCAAGGAGGAATATGAATCTCGTTTTTCCCGTCCGAGGTCCAGATCAGCTATAGCAGCCGCTGATAATGGTTCAGTCGGAGACCTCAGTCAGACAGGTGGGTGTGTGAACCGTCTCCAGCGCGACCCTCCGCTCTAAAGAAGGTCTCCGGGCTCGCTCCTCCATCCTGTTAATAACTCCACATCATACATGTAGGCAGAGCGGCGAGGGATTAGCCTCTAAGTGGTTCTCAGCAGGAGACCAGGCAGAGCTCGAGGCTTTGTGCTCTGATCTCGCTCTTTCTACAATCTCCACTCTTTAACCCCTTTCCATTGGTGAAAAAAAAACCCATTAACGCTCACTAACATCTGACCTTTGTCTGCAGTGGGAACGGATGCAAACGGAAATTCATTCCCGGGTCAAATGACTCTGCAATAGACGCAGGTTTTTATCAACTCAGGCTCCGATTGGCAGAGATTGAAAAGTCTTTGCTTTAAGAGATATCTTTGGATATCTGTTGACTCTCTGCTCATCGCTGGAGGAGAAGAACATCCCTCCGTCTGCTCCTCCACTCTTTCATGCCTCCTGCTCTGCAAACAGTTAGCCTTCTTTTCTTTACATAGTTTGTTCATTGTTTTAACTGTGACTCCTTCATTCACGTACAATCCAACACTGTGACCTTCCGCTTCCTCTCATTATCTCATTTCAGTCTTTCTTTCTTTCTTTAGTGCTCTCTCTTTCTTTCTCTCACATCTTTTTTTTTGTTTCCTCGAGTCTCTCCTCCTCCTCTTTCTCCCAGCTGGCTGTTTTAGGGCTGTTTGCCATCTGATGTTCCTGTGAGAGGTAATTAAAGCCTAAATCACAGACTGTAGGTGTTTGTGTGTGTGTGTGTGTGTGTGTGTGTGAAATTGATTAATTTCATAACACTTGTCTCCAGGCTTGCAAGAAAACTTTTGGGACACATCACAAACCCAAAGCTCCACAACCATCACGCACTTATTCCATCAAGTGAGCCTGAGCTCATCGTTATCCTGTCAAATTAAGTCCCACTAACTTCTTACTATTACATATTACTCCTGCTTATTACTTCTAAGTGTATGTGGGCACAGAGATTAATAATTATATCTTAAAGTCTGTACCTGTGTCAAGTCAGACACCAGTCATCCTTTTTACCAGTTCATCAGCTATAAGGGTTTTCAAACTGTCTCCTCTCTCCTGCAGAGGATACTTATATATGGTTTTTAGATGAAACCGCACTATACATGACACAATGAGAGGTTTGCTAATAAAGGAGAATTCAATGATTTCAAATGATTTCTGTTATTTTTGAGATATGACCTACAACGCGGCCATTCCTGCCAAGACACTTAAGCCAAGAGCGCCTCTGGTAATAATACCACTTTTACTACAAGCAGCAGTTGAGTTATTTTTAAATGATATCGTTAACTGGAAACTATAAACACCCTAAAGTACTGTAGGGTCCATACTGCAGGACGCCTCCAATAACTCAGCTGTACTTACGGAGATTGGCCTCAAGCTGCACGGAGGCTACGTCCATTTTCTCCTGTATCGCTGTCGTCTATTCTTCTTTGATTGCGTCTTTCTACTCGTCTGTCTCCGTTCTCTTTATTTATCCATCTGTATCTCTCTTTCTCTTCCTGCTCTCTATCTCTCTCTCTCGTCTCCCACTTGTTTTCTTGTTTACTCGTACGCTTGTCTTTCTGTCATTAGTTCCATTTCAGCCACACCCACACAGCTCCTCTCCTCATTCATCACTCCCCATAGATGGTTTCCTCTCCCAGTGTGTGTATGTGTGTGTGTGTGTGTGTGTGTGTGTGTGTGTGTGTGTGTTTGTGTGTCTGAGAGAGAAACAATGAGTCAGATTAAGACAATGTGTCTGTATTTCTTCTCGCCACTTGTGTTTAACTGCTTTATGGGCATTTTATGTTTACTCAGAGATGAGAATGAGTGAGGAAGAAAAGCAGAGAGACAATCACATTAAGCGTGTTTCGCCCCAAATGGCCGCCCGATAAACTCCGAATGTAAAATTCATTCACTTCTCCATTATTTACTCCGAGTTGACACAAGTTGAACACAAGTTAACAAGCTCATTAACTCCTGTTTTGCACCTTATTTTAACTCTCATTCTTTATTTATCCCTCAGTGGTTGAATGAGCAGTTTCAGCCACGCTGCACTTGACATTTATCCAATTTCATGTGTTCACACCTGGGAGCAGACCAGTACCACCAGCCTGTTTGGCTGCTCACCACTGAACAGCTCCACTGGAGCAACTGGGGGTTAAATGCTCGACACTAATTGTTCAAAGAGGTAAAGACTGTTTACTCAAGTCAGAGCTTTAGCTGTTGCTGTTTTTCAACAAGCTGATCTCTGCACACGATCAACTTGCCTTTAAACATGTAGCTCCCATTCTTACTGTGGATAAAACATTACATTTGGATTTTAAACAGCAAACTTTCCCATCCCATCTTATAAACAATATTATGGCCGGTACAGGGATCAAATACATGACCTTGGTCTTATAAGTACTACGCTCGAACCAGCTGAGCTAAATGGACATATACAGTATGAGTATGAGTCTGACATAATTAAGGAATTAATAGACATAGTGTGCATTAACTATCGTTTCCTCAACACCACAGATGCATGCTTTTTAAAGTAAATCTGAAAGAAGCCATATGAAAACAGCTAATCTGGTTTGTTTTTTTCATTTCTTTTCTTTTACCACGATCCAAGAGTTATGTTTAATAATAAAACAAATTCTCCTCTCAAAGAATGATGGGAAATCTCATCACTAGCATCATGTTACGTGTCAGAAAGAAATGAAATGCAACCAAGCGTCCAGCGTGTTGTACAGTTGAGTCCAAGAACTGTTTTGCCAGAACATTAATGTCCTACTTGGTCTCATCCACAATACAGAACCCAGTGCCCAGACTTTGCTTCTCTGCACAAGACGACAACAACAACAACACACAGACAAAAGCACAACACCCATCCAACGCTGTGAGGGACACAGAGGAAGTGGGTTACTATTGTCACACGGCCGGCTGAGTCAGTGGCTTCTTTCAAATCCGAGCTTAAACTGCACTGTCATCACATTGACTCTGCTCATCTGATTCAGGTTTTCATTCTCTTTGTGTTTTGCCACGTTAACTTTTTTTGTGATTCATTTAGAGCTTGTGTTCTCTTATGGCTGTGTTGTAGGTGTGTTTTTCTGTTTTTTGTTTGCTATATGTGAAGCACATTAAGTGTTTTATAAATAATCTTAACTATAGTCATTATTATTGTATTGAAACATATAGATTGGGCTTCGAATATGCTTGATGATGGCAGTGAGGCTTCTTGAGGTTATTCGTCAGTTCAGAGAAAAACTATTCCATATTGACGATCTGTATCTCAAATTTGGTATAAAAAAAAAGGTTTAAAGTTTTAACGATGCAGAAAATAGCGGAAACCATCAGCTGCAATTTGCAAAGCCCAAAGTTGGCCACAGTTAAAAATCAATAAGGGATCGGCTTCCGATGCATCGTGGGAGAAGAAAGGAGAAGAGGCAGAAAGAGATGGGGAAGTGAAAGGAAGAAGCGGAAGGAATACTTTTATTTCAATGACAGAGAGAAGTTGGATATAAATGACTGGGAGAGGTGGATATCAGAGATTTGGGTTTATTGATTGGGGGTTCCTGTACTTTCTGACAGTGGTTGACAATTAAAAGTTGATGTAAATTAACAAGGCCAGACTCAGCTCAGAAACAGATGAAAACACTGACAGGAAAATGAACTGGCGGTTTCTGTCGTTGCCGTGTGAAACATTGTGTTCACTACAGAGAGCTCATGATCCCTGCAGTGTTCTCCCAGGTTCAGCACCATGGACAGCTGCCTTTAGTTAAATCAAGTAACACTTTCTATATTTAAAACGTTAATGAACAACATCTATACGAATAAAGACAGATTTAACTACATAAACTGAAATTGCTGCTCCATACCCTGCTGAAAACTGTTGCAGATTAAATATGAGGTGTATACTATGTACAGTTCAGTAACTTTATCATGTTCAAACTTATATACTTTAGCTCAGCCTCCCTCATTAGGTTCCCTATTATTTTGGACTGTCTTAAACAACAGTCTTTCAACTTCACGTTTTCTGTTCCACCGTTTTCTTTAATCTGAACCACATTGCGACTTTAAGAAGTTTTTCTGCCTGCGTTACTTTGCTCTGCTTTCTTACTGAACTGAGATCAGAAACTCTGATTGCATGTGGCTCAATTTTACATGAACTCTTCTTCAAACCACCTTATTTGCTTGTTGTTACATATTGAGATGGTACTTTATGGTCGAGCAGAATCATTTCCACAATTAAGGACATGGCACTTCTTGTTAAAGCTGCAAAACCATAAATGCAGGTTAGTTTGTGAAACCTTTAGTGATGGTGCCTAATTTGCTTAATGTGTCTGTGGCTGCGGGAGGCAGCAACTCGGAGGGGGGGCAGACGAAGAGGAGGCTAAAGTTAGAACGAGAAAAAGGGAAGGAGGAGTGCGAGGACCGGAAGGAAGCGCCAGTGAGATTAAGTGAGAGGGTGAAAAAAAAGGTCCAGAGATACACTCGAGAATTGTGCGAGCGATATTAGCCGGGGTGAAAGTGAGGACAAGTGCTTCTTCTTTCAAGCCTTCTGTCGTTTACTTGGCAGAGAGGCTCCTCTGATTGTTCCAGTTTGGCAGAATCACTTTCTACTCAAGCTCACTTTTCCGCTCTCTCCCCAAGTTAATGTGGAAAAAATAAAAGAGCACTTAGTGGCTGAAATTTATGGCCAGACAAGAAAACACCTTTTTTTTTAAGATTCTGTGCATAGAGAGGTAGTGCCAACTGATATAGAATTACATAATTAATGTAATAAATATGAATATGATGCTTGAATTTAGCTGTACTTGCAGACTTGTGCTTCCAATCCCACGATATTTTTTATTTATTTATATTTCCTTATAATTAGGGATGGGACTTTACAGGAGTTTTCATGTTCGAATATTCATAACGTTATTGAACAATTAATTGAATATTCGCTAAGGCATGACCTTAGCGAACCCCCCCCTCTATGACGCCCCACCCGACCGACCCAATGGGAAGAGACAACACGTATGGAGAGCGTGCGGGGGGGGGACCTCGAGCAGAGCGAGGTTGCAGGGAGGAGATGGCAGTGCAGTGTGGGAGCCAGTGAGAAGTTTAAAAAACAAACTGAAAAGCTGTAAGTCGCGAAGAACCGGAGGACGGCTGGCGAGTCTTAACGAGAAGTCGGAGTCCACGGTGAACAGTGATTCGCACAGCAGATTCAAGTGTGTTGCGCTCACTGGGCTTCAAGTTAGCTCCTGCTACAGCTCCTGCTACAGCTACAATGAAACATCTCTCCTACCGGGTGCCCGATAAGTGAATTGGATACTGTTGACTGACTTTACAGAGCGAAGTGAGCGGCACAAACTCTATGGAAAATTCCATTGCGATTACGGGAAAGGATGGGGCGGTTAGAGCGAATACATATTTTCTTTAGATGTACACATCACTGACCTGAACTAATAGTCCGTTAAGATATCTGACGGGGAGTTAGCACCGTTACACTCATCTGCTGTAGGAAGTCGCGCTCGCGCAAGATACCGGAAGCTGTTGTTCTCATAATGCGCGGGACTAGAACGATATTCATTAGGGTTGGATTTTTATTCGAATAATTCTTAATGAACGAATATTCGAATATTGATTATTCATTACCAACCCTACTTATAATGTTTCTCTAATTGTGGACCTCTCCTGTTCTTCTTGTCCAACAGCTGTTGTCCACTTGACCTTGTGTTTACTTACATATGACAATTTGAAATTCACTTTTAAATCAAAACACATGAACATGACACATTTCAAATAATATCACTCAAACAATGCGTCTGCCGACTTACGACTCTGTGTGTGATTGGTGTGTACTTTTGACCTCTGTGGTGATTAACATGTTGTGTCTGTACTCACAGAGGGGTGGTGATATTGTTTGTGTGTGTGTGTGTGTGTGTGTGTGTGTGTGTGTGTGTGTCGGACCATCGCAGGGCGCTCTGCTGGGAGAACAGCTGTCAAGGGAGGGGTGCTGGTAATGACAGCCATGTATCACTGAGTATGTGTGTGTTTGTTCACATGCAGCTATGTGTGTGAGTCTGGAAAGAGTAACATGTGTTTGTGAGCTGCTGGGTGCTTCCTATGTGTGTGTGTGTGTGTGTGTCTTTTGGTAGCCTTGAGTCTCTCAGAAAAGCTTCCTAATTGTGGTTAAAAGATGGCAGTACACACACAGACACACACACACACACCACAGTAGCTTATGTGTTTTGGCAGGTTTCCTATAGCTGCTATCAGGCAGCAGACTGGTGTCTGAGGTGTCTGTATTATATAGAAACACACCATATGTATGTAAATGAGTAGTTATGAGCGCAATTTCGCTGGTTTTCTATTTTATTCTGCACACAAAAAAACATGAGAGGGGAAGAGATAGGGGAGAAGATGGAGGTGGAAAGGGATGGTGAGACGTGCATGAGGAAAATAGGAGACAGGATGAGAATAAAAAGGGATAAAGAAGAGGAAGAGTGAAGGTATAAGAGGAAACGGTGAATAAATGTAAAAGGGATTGTTAAAGAAGACAACAAAGGACAGAGAGGAAAATAGACGGAAGAAGTTCATGAACGAAAAGAGAGAAACAGGAAAAGAAGGAGAGAAGAAAGGAATGTAGGAACAAGAGGTAGGAGAGAAAGGAAAAGGGGTGAAATAAGAAAGAAAGGGATGAAGGGAGGTTAGAAGAATGGAGACTCATGGGTGAGAGAGGCAGAGAGATTAGAGCACAAAAAGAAAAAAGATCAATAAAAAGAATAAAAAAAAGGGTCTTTCTAACCCTTTTCTTTCCGTCTTTTGTTCTCCCGCCCTCCTTCCGTTTCGCTGATTCATTTCTCCTTGTTTAGGTATTACACACACACACACACACAAACACACACACACACGCACACACACAGACACACACACCTACATGAACATGTTTAAGGCTCCAGGTGCAGTGATGGCCAGTGTGTGTCTGAGGGTCATCGCTCCACCATGGGTCAAGATTAAAGGATTTCCTTGCAGGAGAGGGAGCGGTGAGAGAGGGAGAGGTTTATGGAAGAGTTGCTTTAAAGTCCAGACACTGGAGGGATCACCAGGCCCGTCTGGTACCTGCTGGGGACGGCTAACTATTAAAATATTTTTGGGGATATATCACGATACACGATTTCTCGCCTTCCTCCTGTTGACTAGTTCTCAAAGACCTTTAACAAAAACCGCTCAAAGCAAAATCAAAGTGCATTCAACAAGAATCCTTGAGAAAGACATTTCAAAACCATTTTACTAAAGTGCACTTTTCTGCTTGATCATGCTTGTAATAGCTGATTATAAAAAAATAAAAAATAACATTGTGTACAAAGCACAGAGGAAGAAGTCCAGGCGTCTGTCCTAACCCTCTTCGATGAGGAACTGCACTCACAGATACTTTTATGCCAAATCTTTCAGGTTTGGGAACATTTCCTCATGGTCCTTCCACCACTGCAGGGGATCTGAGTCACTGTCGGCAACAACAGACTTGTGTGTCTATGAATGGCTTTATATCGGCTGATGTTTATTTGTCATCGGATAAAATGGCAGGGCTCTTACAAGGTAATTTTAAACATTTGCATGCAACGTCATCTCTTTTCAGAATTGTGCACAATCTGGATCATTTAGAGACTTTTACTTTCACAATTTTCATTTTTTTCTGAAAAACGACACTCTGCTGCTTATCTTTTATTGCATCTTTTAATATCCATCCCAAAAAATAGTCCCTTTTTAAAACTGCATAATGAGGCTGTTCCCTACTTGCCTGTTTAAAGCAGGTTGTCATAACAGAAGACGAGTTCTGCTCTGCTTCCACTGTGAGCAGCCAACATCTAAACCTCTCCAGAGCAGCTTCAAGGTGATGCAGCTGAAAGAGACACAAGATAACACTTTTTAGAATATTCCCATCATGCACCTTATTTTTTAACAGCTGCTCAGGGATTCACTTGGCAACCTTTTCTCTAAATGTCTCCATCACCCTGTGGTGGATTAAGAGTATAAGGACTATAAGTGAAAAGTGAGCTTGTGAAAGAGCAAGAGATGCCTGTGCAAGAGAGGAGCGTGAAGACAGCAGCTGTTCTGGGCAGTGGAGGAAAGAAGTGGAGAGAGAGAGAGCGAGAGAGAGAGAGAGAGAGAGAGAGACGGATGAGAAAGGACGAGAAGAATCTGGTGATGTCAGTCATGGAGGGGAATGCCCTGAGGTCGGAAAGAGAGAAGCCAGACAGGGAGAGGAGGTATGAGAGTGTTGTGTTGAGCTGAAGATGTCTGTCACTTTTTTTTCCTGCGAGTGTGAGGTGGTGTGTTAGAGGATTGTGGTGCAGGTTATGCCATTGGAGTATTGTGTGTGTGTGTGTGTGTGTGTGCGTGTGTGTGTGTGTTTGCGAGAGACCGGGAGAACTGCTGGACATGCCAGTGGACTGTCGTACTCTGCCACCGAAGGAGGTTTACTAATCCCCTGTGTGTGTGTTTGTGTGTGTGTGTGTGTGTGTGTCTGTGTGTGAGACAGGCAGCACTGTAGGGCTTCACCTTGGCAGAGGTAGTTAATCTTTTTCATCCTCTCCACAGGCTGTGGGGACGACCAGTAGACAGATTTAACACACACACACACACACACAACACACACACACACACACACAACACACACACACACACACACACACACACACATATACAGAGTGTAAACACACATGCATATAACTGATTTGTAGAATAAACACTTTTTTTACATGGCATGATGTACATATAGTCACTCGTCCACACACACTTTTACAAACACACACACACACACACAGTCGTACTATGTTAGTGAGGCATTCCTTAGCCCCTAACACTAACCTTAACCATCCAAACTGAATGCCCTGACCCTAACCATAATGTAAACCCTTATTCTAACCCTAACCCTAAAACCCTAAAAACCTAAAAGTCCATTGAAAAGGTGACGACACACACAGACACACACACACACACATACACACACAGACACACACACACACACACACACACACACACAGTGTCTAACAGTCTACTGGTTTGTCTCCATGTCTGTGAATCATCGTCTCTGACTCACACAGCACGACACCAGACTTCAAACTGGCTTCAGCTACATATGTAATGTGAGCTGGGAAATTTGTATCTGGTAGAAAAACGTCTCCCTGGGTTTTTTCTTTTTTTTTCTTCACATTTGATCAAACTGCCCTCAGGTTGTGTTTTAATATGTTTGTAGAACCCCACAGTTCTCCGGATGCTGGCTGACTTTACCACAACAGTAAAACCCTTTTATTGTTGTTGATGATTACACAAGGTTTGATCTGGTATTCAGATTAGAAGCAGTGGTTTAAAAAATGTGTTTAAATTCCTCCCAGCTATGGTGCATTCGGTTGCTTCCAGATTGTGCTGATTTAACAGTTCTTCATCTAAATGTCTGTCTATGTTCCTGTTTCCTATTTGACGTGGCAGTGTTTTGACCAGATAGGGTCCCAGGTTAATACTAATTCCCTCACGTATATAAATGCACAACCACATGAATTCTCCATTAAACATTCTCCTGGTATATCTGTCACATCCTCTGGATTCAGGGGAAATGAAGCTGCATTTGTCTGCCACAGTCGGGGGACTTCTGAAATGAGACGGGTCATTTTTGGACCATTGTGACACCTCCTGTCTGGAAACAACCCCGGTGTTATAGCGTTATTATGGGCTGGTTAGTAATTACAGCTGTTTCTTGCCATTTCATCACAAGCTTGTTCCTGAACCGTGGAGCCACAGGTTTCTGTACAGCTGGAATGAAATGGTTTCTTTTTCACACTCTAACGTTGATATTTTTGTCACTTTACCCATGAACACTCACACACGTTATAAATTGATTTACTGCATCACATTACACTGTGGCATATACTAAATTGCACTAGGTATATAGTGTTAGAAAATGTGGATTTGTTGCAGTTTAAGGAAAATTTTAAGTCATTTTAAATGAATTCTGACAAGTCTGCTTGTTCGGTTTCGGTGAATAATTCTACAATCACATTGAAACCGATAAAAAGTGTCTTGGGAGGGTACTGAGTGTATTTTATTTCTGCAAACACTTTTTTGTCCAAGTGCAAAAACCTTATTGTTGTTTTTGGTGAAGACGGGTCAGGTGCTACAAGACAGTGAGGCTCCTCTGTGGTGATGCAATAATACTGATGGACATGTAACAGTGTATGTGGGTGTGTGTGTGTGTGTGTGTGTGTGTGTGTGTGTGTGTGTGTGAGTGTGAGTGTGACTCACCAACATGCTCATAAAGTCTCACTTCTTGGATTACTGTTGAAGGTCGGTGTGTGTCAGTGACTTTAAGATGACATGACACTGCAAAGACGCTTAGGCTGAGATTCTGTCTCGTATTCACACACATCAAGATCATTCACAGATATTCAGATACTTGTCGTCTCTCAGTTCTGCAAGATAATTTTCTGTATTTCTCGCCATTAAACATAATTTTTCTCTTCTCAAATTAAATCCAGATTGCTTGGTTTCACAGGCCACTGCTGCATCCATTTAACTCCATGAACTGCTTCTAAGAACAATGCACTTAGAGGTAGTTCTTGTAATCTAGATCCTCTGCAGACTTAATGGTTGTACTTTGCCACACTAAAGCAGAAGGTATCCACATTTCTATTTTTGAAATTGAACAGTTTGAGTGTCGTCCTTCTTCCACCACTCCTCCTGGAGATACAAGGCAGAGTGCGATAAGTGTGTAGTGCATTGGGCCTTGGTTTCACAATGAAGAAGGTCACATGACGTTTGCCTTTGCTTCTTCATGTTGTTACTGAGGCTGCTGGTCACCACAACCACTCTTTCATAGGAGACTTCCGGAACAAGGTCATTGTCTGAAGGGTGAAAGCTCTGAAAGAAGAAAACATTCTTGAAAGATGGAACTCTCCTGAAGGTGAAAGCTACCAGAAGATGAATATGGGGCAAACGAGAAAGTGTTTAATATTAAGCTTTTTGCAGATTAAAAACATTGTTTTATTCTAAACAAAGCCAAGATGTCCTATTAACAATAACCTATCAAATTTTGTTGGTTTCTCCTTAAATACTAAGATCATAAAAGTCCTAAAATAAAATCTTAAAAATGGATGTAGTTAACCAACAAAAATAGGAGCAAACATAAAAAATTCAGTAAAATCTATTCATAAAATAATATTATAGGCAGACCTGTAGTATAGTTGGGATTAAAATGCTAAAATGTTAACAATTATTATAAACAAAAAGAACAGCAGTCACTAATATCTAATTGTTGATTAAGTTGTAAGACGGTGCAATACATGATGATTCTGGCTGTAGTGTCTTTATATCATCTTCCTGGAAAGTTTGTTTTTAAGCAGTTATTCTCTGTAACTCTCAGGTAGTGTCTGACTGGGTATATGAGGTATGAAGCTGATAATAATAATCAGCTTGTTTTTCTGTTGAATCGTATGTGGACAGGCGCTTTTTTTTCTCCAGCCCATTTATAAAAATGGAGCAGGATAAATAACAGAGCATTCCTGTCTCCTGGAAACTGACTTTCTTTGAAAGAACTGAGCTGAAACAACAAATATGTTTTTCTACCAAATGTGATTGCTGACTGGGTTATGTTCAGAGGCAACACATCTCTGAACCAATCAAAGGCTGATGCACACTGGAGGATAATCGGGCCGATGTTGGACCGGATTTGGTCCTTTCCGATAATCGCGCGCGTGGGGTTCCCGAGTGGTGGTCACTCTGTTGATTATCTGCCCGAATAGTCCTGATGTGTGAAAGGTTTACAAAATAACCAGTTCAGAAGGTGATGGTAATGCACCTGAAGGCAAACCACCATAAAACAAACAGAATGATAACAAGATGATATCAAGAGTTTCTGTTGCTACTGTGAAAATTATTTCCCACAATCTGCACGTGTGTTGTCTGACGTTCAGGCCAAATCGTCCATTGTGTGGGTTCAGAACACTATACGAATTAAAATGAGTTAAATCTGGGATAATGTCTGTGGTCTCCCACGTTTTGTAAAACCGGTCAATAGTTGAAAATAGTGCGTGGCACAGTCAGCAGGAGGTGGATGTTTGGAAAAGTGCTCTGGTGAAGATTATGGTTTTGGTAAAATATATACATAAAATGTGTTATATATTATTTATTATATGTTTTTTTCCCTTTCATTCAAGAACGTGGTCTTTTCAGTTTGGGAGCAGGATTTATTGACTTCAAGTTGTTTTGTAATGTTTGTTGTAATTTTTGGTTGTAATGCTTTCACTCAAAACCCATGCTCACACTCAAACAGCCCCTGCTTGTGTTTGGATTTGCTCTGCTTAAACTCTTTACTGTTTCGTGCTCCAGCTTCAGCTCTTCTCCTCACGCTGCTTCCGTGCAGGCATGAAAAGTCTGAGATTTTCTCTTCTGCTCTTGGATTAGTTTTTGTGCAACAAGTTTGTCATAATTCCTCAACCAATAGAATAGTGTTGACAAATTAAAAGATCCTCATTATCCTGGTGCATTGGAATGTCTCGAATGAGATATGAAGACATTTATTCACGAGATAAATCAACATTTGCAGGAAATATCAACTGGGGAACCCACCCGGCTGTGAGGTCATTTCCTCAGCCACTGTCATATGAATTCTGATCTTCTCCTCCTCTTCATTGTTCTCTCTCTCCCTCTCTGCTCTGCATCTTTGTCTAATTTTCTCTTCCACTTTTATTAAATTCACCCACTTCTCTCTCACTCTTTCTCTTTCCTTATCTTAATGCCCCTTTCCCTCAGCCCAGGTTTAACAAGTGGGTGTTTGAGAAAGATTAAAAGGTGATTAAGACCACAGTGGACGTGGATTGGGCGTCAGTCTGCGTTATCAAAGCTGGCCTTCTTGTCTCCTCCTTTCTTCCCTGCTGAGCTTTCTTCTTCCTTCTCATCACTGTTGTTGTTCTCTGTCATCCTCCCCTGTCTTTGCTCATTTCCTATCCTCTCTTCTTCTCTTCAGTCCCTCTTTTCATTTGGTCTCATTTCCTCTTTTCTCCTTGCCTCCTGTCCTCTGCTTTTCTTTCATCTCTTCTTTTTCTCCTCTCCCTTCCTTTTACATCTCCTCTCTTTCATAATTTCCTCTCAAGCGATGAGGAAAGAGAGGAGACTCAGCCTGTTTATATCTCAGCATGTTGGGCTGTGGCTGATGCTGCTGCTCTTCACCTCTTGTCTTTTGAAAGCTAATACTGTGAAGGTTGGCTTCAGGAGCCCGGTACTCAATTAAGGTCACTTTGCAAGTAAAACCCAAAGTGCAGAATAACAAGGTTGGATTGTTTGATTCTTACTCACTAATCACTGTTGTCTTAGGCAGCGCTGAGGCCTCGACACTGTGATGGCCTCGGTCCAACACTGTGTTGAGGAGGGAAATGTTGCTGACTTGGCACACATGCTTGAAAAGTGCCTCGTGAAAAGCCGTCACCTGAATGAATTGTACCGAGGTGCAATCAACCATTTTTAACAGGTTTCCAGCATTTAAGTGCGACAGTAGACAAACGGCTAATCTTACTGAGATTCCAGGGTTCTGTTGAAACGGATGGGGAGGGAGTCGGCCAAAAAATGGGAGCCAATGAAAGGATAATCCCAGCAACAGACCTCCCTGAATAAGAGCGTTTGATCAAGATCATTAGGAGTTAGCAGAGCCCTCTCACTGGTGTCTACAGTAATAGATGGCCCTGTACTTCTGTGTCTGTGTCAATGTTAAGGGGTAAACTGGGATCCATGTATATTCAAAATATGTATATTTGGCTAAAAACATGATTTAAATGCTGCTGTTCCAGAGGGAATATGAATGTCGGAGCTTACAGACACTTGGACGACACCACAGGATCAATATTGAGGCATGTTAGGGTTTTTTCTGTAGTAATTTTACGTTTGAAGTATCGGACATTAATGTGATTAATCAATAAAACGATTGATTCAGGTTCTTTGGATGAACAGTGAGCAAAGAGAGCTGCCCTCACTCACAAACTCGGTGAGGTGTTTGGAGGAGAATCAGGTCCTGAGAGACGAACAGATTATACAAACACTGAGCAACTTATCTCCAAGCACAACGCAGATAGAGACAGACAGTCAGACGGGGGGGGACAGACAGAATCAGATCGGCTCGGAGAGAAGTGGAGAGACAGACGGAGCAGGAGCAGCCAAAGCAAAATAAAACAGTTTATAGGAGACAGGAATTCAAGAGGCGTGAGGTAAATGAACAGAGAGAGACCTGATCATTGAGGCATGTTGCTAATGTGTCCGGTATATACAGTGTGTGTGTGTTAAAGTGTGTTGGACTGTTGGTGCGTGTGTCCATGCATGTGTTCACATGTATATTTTTAGCTGAGATGATGAAGCTCAGTGCATCTGGTACCCCTAGCCCTAGGGAGGCCAGAACACACACACACACACACACACACACACACACACACACACACACACACACACACACACACACACACACAGTTTTATTTTATTTTTGACCATTTCCATTTCATACATTTGTCACAAACACACACTTGCATACATCCACTAATGTGTGGCTTACACACTTAGATGGATATATTCACGCATACGCAAACAACACAATCACTTGAACAAGACCACAAATGCAGTAGCGTTCTCACAAACACACACACAGACACAAACACAAAAACAGTGTCTTGGCTTCACTGGGACAATGCTCTCTTAAGGTGGAGAAGCCTCCCTCTCTCTTTTCTATCCTTTAATTTAGTTTCTGTCGGTCGCATGTTCATCCGTTCCTCTTTGTTTCTGTTGGTCACTCTTGTTCTTCCTCTACTTGTGAGAATCCACTCAAAAGTTCCCTTCATCATCACCTTCACGATTCAGTGCATCATGCATTGGACCCTGTGTAGATCAGCAGATGTCTGTAACAAACTCTACAGTATGTGGAGCGATACCAGGTCAATTATATTCAATATTGTATTATTTGAACCTTGCTAGCTTCCAATTAACTTAATCCCAATCGGCACATTTTTAGACTGTGGGAAGAAGCTGAAGTTTCCGGAAACAACCCACACAAACTTGGGGAAAGCAAGTAAATTCCTATCCAGTCAATAATCAAACCAAAGAATGAAAATATAATTGACTTGCTGTGAAGAGATTGATATTTTGTCTTTTTCCCAGTCAAAGCCCTGAAAATAAGTTTCTGTTCTACGGCGGCTCTTTCTTTTCTTAATGAACAAGGCATTGTATGTATTTTAACAATCTATGTAGCACTTGATATAAGTTGAAGGTTTACAATTTAATTCAATAGAGTCATATTCTGTTTGACTCCAGCATCAACCACCTATACTTAAAAAGAATATGTCAAAGCACTTCAAGCGAGAAATGTTTACTTTTCATTTTGCGCCCGTGGAAAAGTTTCCCCGATGTCTTTGGAGCAAGTTAAACTTTTGCCAAGTTTTTCCCCCCCTGAAAAAACCCTGTCATGCTTTGATCATAAATACTTGTTAAGCAGGAAGAGACTTGACGCACAACTTTGTGACACTTCAGTGTTTCTCCTCCGTTTCTTATTTTCCTTGAAATAAATCTAAAGAGTCTGCACGGCTCTGGTTTCCCAGCTCCAGCACATTGTCATAAAAACCTACAATCCTTACACAACATATATCCACCACGCATGTTCATCACAGTCATGCCAGCAAGAAAGGATGGAGAGGATAAACGGCTCCTTGTATTGCAAAGGAGCAGCAGAGTTCTCCATCTTCTTAGAAATGTTTCTGCACCATCTCAAAGTTTCTCCTCGAGTGACTCCCTCCACCCCCCGCTCCTCCTTCCTTCCCGCTCCTCCTTCCCTCCCGCTCCTCCTTCCCTCCCGCTCCTCCTTCTCTTGCCCTTCGTTGTCCCTCCTCTCCCTCAGCTTCTCTCAGTTTTAGCAGTTAGCATCGTCCCAAAGGGCAGCGCTGAGTGAGACATGGGAAGAGGAGGTGGTGCTGCTGGGGTGGGGGGTGGGGGGGGTGTTGGTGTAAAAAGCAAACTGTCCCTGAGTGGTCCACACACACACACACACACACACACACACTTAACCACATACACACACATTGCTGATTACACTCTTTTCCCCATTGTTGCGGTGGGTCAGTTGGTGTTTTAATGGAACACTGTGGTGACCTTCACATCACAACTCTCTGAAGTGGCACCTCGGGGGGGGGGTGAACTTCTTCAAATAGAGTCGAGTAGAAATGTGATTTTTTAAAGAAAGATGTGACAACGATGTTTAGGACGGGGACTGTGAGGAGAAACCAGTTTATTAACAGCGTGTGCTCTGAGGGGCCGACTGGTGACGTGACCACCGCTCAGATGAGTGATGGAAGCTGCCAGATCATTTTACAGGACGTGGTAAACTTACTGCATTTATGTTGCACTTTTCTGGATCTTATCGACACCTCAGCCTCCTTTGACGCCACAAGTCACATTCACCCATTCACACACTCAGTCACAGGAACAGCCAGCGGGGGGAGTTCAGGGGGTTCAGTGACTTGGCCAAGGACACAGAACCACTCAGTGACCTCTGATGCAGCAGACATGCAGCAGGAAAACAACAACAAAGTCAAATCAATTAAATGTATATAATCCTTATATCACAAATACATACAATTCTTTTGTCTTCATTTACATATCTACATACATTTATATATGAGTCTGGACAGCCAGGGATGCAAACTGTGACTTGATTCAATCACAAGGAGGTGATTCTTGTCTTGTCTCCAGTAAACCACCTACAGGCTGTGGTTTGGCGTTGCCAGCTCGTTAAACGCATTAAACTCTCTCAGATCTGTGGAATGAAATGAGCTGCATGTCACTGACAGCTCCGCGTCACGTAAACCAACGCAGGGTGCCAGCAAGTGTCCGTCCATCGACTTCGCCCACTTCTCCTTCAGCATCCTCTTTTCCATTCATCATCTGTCCATCCTCGCACCCATCCACACCTTTCTATCTTTAATTGACTTCCTTTTTTCAAACCTTTGTTGCTTCTTGTGAGTGCTTGTGCAGGAACGTATACGAGTGTGTTATTTTTAACCAACACAAGCTCATCTGTGTTTAATGGTTTTATACGGCAGAGTGCTTAACCGAGTGAAAGCCTGTTTAAAGTAAGTGGTGTAAACACTAAACACTTAAACGCTGGAGGTAATAGGCGGAGTGCTAAACTGTCTAGGTGCAGGAGCAGAAACCACACAGGCATGAATCATCACATTACGTTGTTGTGCACTGGTCTCTGAAGTCAACGTATATACACTGATTCAGCAGAGCTTAACCCCATCCCCCCCTTATTTTCACACCTCATCCTGAACTCTCAGAAAGTGCTACCACGTTTGTTAAAGCAAATCTGGCAGATAGGTGAATATTCAATATAAACAACAAGCAATAAGGGTGGCTGTCACTCACCAAATAAGAATAGACCTCGCCATGTTAATAAGAATTTTCAAATTTCAAAAAATTAAGTGACAGCCCTAGTGTGTGTGCATGGACACGTGTCGACCATCTGATGGATTCATATACTGTACATCCAAGTGTCCAGTTGACCTGTTTTTAGCACTTGGATATCCAATGACCTGGATGACTGAGAATCTCCACAGACTCAAATCCCATGCAGTTACATATATGTCTGTGTGTGTGTCGGTGTGTGTGTGTGTCTGTGTGTGTGGATATCCAAACATTTACCTCCAGTTCCAGTTTCTCTGCCTGTATGTGTTGTGCTTCTCGCCTGTGTGTGTGTGTCGGTGTGTTCATGTTTGTCAGTCTGTTCCGATGAATGTCTCAGCTGGCAAAGCAGAGCAGCATCACAGATGAGTCAGACAGGGCTCAGCTCCTCTTGACAGGGGGAGAGGAGACGGGGGTGAGGAGGGAGGGAGCGAGGGAGTGAGGGAGAGAAATCACTGAACAGGATGCTGCCCTAAAAAGGCAATCATCAGTGACTTTTCAATTTGTGTGTTTTTCTTTTCTGAAAGGCATTAATGAGCCCAGAGGTGTCGTACTAACAATACATACTCCAGATTGAAACAGATCTCTAAAGATGTAATATCCACCTAAACTCTTCAGGAGGGACACGCTTGGATGTTGTTTTCATTCCATGCAAATTCCTATCAGCCATTCACCCTGTCCAGAGTAACACGGATATATATCAAAACCTTTTCATCTGTGTTTGAGCCACCAGACGTCACTAACACAGATTTTTTGCACAAACTCCTTATTCTCGTAAAAACAGAATATTTACAGTAGTGTAGATGAGGATTTAAAAGAATCCCACTTTTGCATTATGCAGCTTAACTCCGGCTGCACTTTGGCTTTATGCCTCTGAGATTGTACGTCATACAAAAAAATACTGAAAGATGCAAGAGTTTCTCTAAAAAATACCAACTTGCTCCTGCAGTCAAATGTGGAAGTCGTGTTGACTGAACCAGTGGAGAGCCGACATGGAATACAATGTGACGGAGCTCGATAATGACTAGTACCTGATCTCAAGGACTTCCTTTTAGCATAAAGGCTATAATCATGTACTTAAATAACAGAATATATAAATAAATGCCCTCAAGAGTATTCACTGCCTCGGTCAACAGTCCTTATTGCAAGTGCTGATTATTATGCAACTAAAATATGACAAAACAAAATGCAAAGAAAAAGGAAAAGCCGCTTTAGAGTGAAGGGCACAGTTGCTTTGTCCTGTTGACAGAGCTCTGAGGGGAATCCGTACACAAAGCTTCCCACCTACAAGAACACACACTGAGGCCAATTTTGACAAAATACGTGTGATTTCTCTCTGTCTGAGCTCCACCGTCCTTATCCCAGTGTGCCTCCTCCCCGGAGATACATGACATCAGATCCTGGAGGGGGTGCCGGGTCCAATCTGGACCTCATAGTGTGTGTGTGTGTCTGTGTGTAAGAGTGAAAGTGCGGGAAGGTGTCTGGGGAGGAAGGGGAAGTTTGTCCTCATATCTTCAATGGAAGCCGAGAGGGAGCTGCAGCTTAAATACACAAAAGAATCACAATGACTTCCTAGGAATCCAAATAAATACATCTCATACCACAGTAGCACACATATATTAGACAAATACACATCCTGATGTAACAGTTGTACTGTTTACTTTATGCTGGCAGAGGAGCGCTACTATTTGTGGAAACTTAGAGAAAAATCCCTGGAAATTGGATAGTAACATGATTGTGTTTCCATCATATTGATGGACAGGATAAATACAAGAATAACACAGAAGCCAAGACACAAATTTTCACAATTTATAATCGGTCTGGTGGATAAATGTGTATTTTATCAAAGGTGACACTAATGTTTCCAGCAGGGACTTTTAAAAAGTTTAAATGGATCCAGTTTCCCTTCAGTCTCTGAAATGAGATCACTCTCAAGGCTTTTGGAAAACAGGGTTCCCTCAAGAGAAGAAATATCTTTATATTTAACTCTTTAACTCATCATGTAACTCAAAACTGTAATGAGGTTTTCATACCTGGGAATCCTCCAGGTATGATGGAAAGAAGTTGCATAGTGTTGCTCCAACTTTTCTCAGATAATGAAAAGATAAATGTGATTATTCCTTATAAAAAACTCTTCGTGGTTACTTTACTTTGTCGGGATTGGAGGTTGATATAAGTTGAGGTTGAAAACGCTGGAAATAGATATTTGTGTTTGTTTGTTTGTTAGTTTTTCTTTCAGTGTATTGACAGTTTGTGTGTGTGTGTGTGTGTGTGTGTGTGTGTGTGTTGAGTTGGAGATGTGCTATAATTGGATGGAGCGTTTGATTCAAGGTGGCGAGATGTTTCAGAGGAACTCCCTTTCATCTTTTCATCACTCATCTCTCTCCTGCTTTATTTTCTCTGTCATTCTTATTGTTTTCTCTCACTGTGTTCCCCCCCCCTCCATGCCTCCCTTCATTCTCCCCCATCTCCGTTCTCTCTCTCTCTCTTTCCCCACTTGATGCTCTCTATCTCTCTCTCTCTTCTCCATCTTATTCTTCCTTCTCCTCATTCCCACCTCCGTCTCTCTGTTTGCAGCTTGCCTATCTGCATGTCTGTGTTTTGGCTGTGTGGGCGCGATCCTGTCAAAACCTGCTATGTGTGCGTGTGTGTCTGTGTGTATCTGTCGGTCTGTTGGTTGTGTTTGTCTGAGTTGTGGTGGTGGTGTGTGTGTGTTTGCCGTTGGTAAGTGTGTCAGCATGCATTTGTTCTCAGGTTGTTCTGCTTTTGCATTTCTTGTGTGTGTGTGTGAGAGAGAGATTGTATGTGTTGTGTGTGTGTGTGTGTGTGTGTGTGTGTGTGTGTGTGTGTGTGTGTGTGTGTGTGTGTGCATGAGCCTTGGCCTGTCGGGCTTCAACAACAAAAAAAAATCTTTATTTTCTAAAACAGTTTTTTTTTCTCCTCTGGATGAGAGAGAGGAGAAAAGAGGCCGAATGAAGTCGTCTTGTTTGATCGATTCCTTTCCCAAAGCTCAGCTTTGATTTCACCACGCTTAATCAATGCATCCTTACATGCGTGTGCACACTCACACCCACACACACGCATACACAAAGCAAACAGCTTTGAGATTTTCTTAGCTGCGGGTTCAGCTTTTCAGACAGAGACGAGTCAAGAATGTGGCGTCAAGTGCCTCCTCACCCTGCTCCTGCTTCCTCCTCTTCACCGCGGTGGAACACTTTCTAAGAAACACTTTTTATATGTCATAACAACGCTTTGCTCTTGGTAGAAGACTTCATGAGCATTTATTTCATTATATATCCACATCTTTCCAGCAGGGAGTCTTGTATTTTAAATTGCTCTGTCTCAATCTCTGAGGCTCCTAAAAATGATTTGATAAAGACTAATGCCACCTCGTTGGATTAATTAATGTGGAATTGGCGCAGCAGTTTAACATCACACAGTTTGGATGTTTTAGCTTTTTCATTTCCTTTTAACTGAGAAAATCATTCTGAGAAGCAAAACAACAAGTAGAGGATCCTGTCCACAGTGCTTTACTCCATACATGTCAGTTTAAAAATCTACCCACTAGACATAAGTGAGAAATTAATGAAGAGGAGGTTGTATGCTTGTGCTTGTATTGTGCGCACAGTGCTGTGTTTATGTGTGTGTTTGCATGTTTGCCTATGTTGTCCACTAGTTGATCAGACAGGGTAGGCATACGTCCTGGTGAAAAAAGCTCGGTCAGTTGGGTCAGTAACTTGTGTGTGACATTGTAGCTCTGAGTGTAAATCTCGTGTTACTCGTTGTGGGTCGGTGGAACAGAGTCGACTCTCTCTCTCTCGGCGCTGACAGCCCTCAGTGAGTTTATTCTAACCAAACGTGGCCATTTGTTTCTGTCTGCACTCGAAAAAACCCATGAGCCGCCATGTTCTGCTCGCAGCTGCCATCTTTAATAAGGGCTGGAGTCACTCACACATATCTGCTTGTCAGTATCACTCAGGGAAGCCGCACAAATACAGTCTGCACACCACATATCATAGCCAACACTTGGATAATTGTTTAAAGATGAGCTGTGTCTGCTCCGATCCTTATGGCCCCGCATGTCAACACAAATGAACGGTGCTTTGCTGATATTGTCATGGCAACTGAGCGTGGCACAGTCGCTGAGTGGGATACGACCAGTGTCTCGGTGAACGGTGTGATGCTGGAGGTAAAAGATTCTGCTGCTGCTGCAAGAGTCCTTTCATTAAATGATTCTGAACTGCAGCTGCACTTTAGTCTCGCCACAAAGCGCGTCGGGGGGGAATGTGATGTTTCTCTTTCTGAAGCTGCTGAAACATCCAGGAAGGGAAGTGGTGAAGTGCTCTCCAGGGACGCACTCAGAAACTGTGTTTAACCAAACGAAGGTGGTTCTGCACTGAAGGGAGAATTTGTCCAGAGCCCTGAAACAGCCTTTAGACATACCAGCCTCTTTCTCCCTGTCAGGGATGGCAGCGTTTTCCAACCGCAACCAAATCTAGACTCGTGTTGCAAGAGGAAATTAACAACCTCAAAATACTGTTCATTAATTGTAATTTTGTTTCAGGGGCAAAGTGAATCAGGATAATAATCACTGTTACAATTGAAGACTCCAGTGGTTTCCCCTCATGCTCTTCTTGTTTGCTTCCTTGTGTTTTGGAGACATTGTTGTGCTTCAGTGATAAAGTTGCAGTTGCTGTATTTAAAGAGTTTAAGATTCAGCCCAATATTAAGTCACCAGCCACCGATGTAGAAAACTGAAAAAAACCCTGAGTGAAGGTTTCCTGCTCTTCATCAGATTTATTCACACCTCGCCAACTTTAAAAACTGCACCAAAAGTAAAAACACTGACAAGTACTCATGAAGTTTTTGCTCCTCCATTTGTAGTTAAATTAGATGCACAAAAAATGCAGCTGTCTGGTTTAGTACCAGCACTAAAATGTCTGCCTCAAATATACTTTTAAATTGAAACAACACTCGGAAAGAATAAAGTAAAGTTGTGGAAACCATTTTCATTTAAGCAGAATTCGTTACACAGCAGTTGTATTCCATTGTGTTCCAATTTTCACAAAATATTAAAGTAAATAGTTGCTTTTAAAGTAGTTAGAAATAAACTTTTATGCTAAAATGTCGACAAAAACCAGCAACTTTACGTTTTGCAGTCAATCCTCAGCAAGAGGTTTGGACCCTCATCTGCAGCCTCAAGCATTCGGTAAGAAAAGTTGAAGACTATGTGTGTGTGTGTGTGTGGGGGGGGGTGATTCTAGTCCACTGGGGAAACTGACACATGGGACCTGAGCCACTATCTTTAGCCTCAGGAGTCCCACTTTATACAGTGTGCAGGTTGAACAGCTGCTACAGCCCGACCACGTCCTGGAGAGAGGCTGTTTGGGTAAAACTCCGGTCGGGCTTTTTGTTTTTCTCCCAAAAAAAGCTGGTCGGTGAAGGACATTTAGTTTAGTGCTCCCTTATTTAATTCAGCTCTTTAAAGGCCAGCTTGTCTCCAGTGCAGAATAGATGCATTAGGGCTAATTCCACAAAGGTTAGGGCAGTTTGCGATGCAACACATACAGTATGTCCTGAAATTAAAATGACTTAGCTCTCGTCCTCTCCTCTCCTCTCCGAGCAGAACGAGTGGCCACGCTCTCACATCAAAGCAGCCGGTGAGAGGATGCATTTCACAAACAACAAACCTTTGCGACCTTCTCTCCACCTCTCATCCCCCTCTTTTTCCTCTCCCGCTCTCACCGGGTTCTGTCTGAAGCCGTCACCACTCTCTCACTCATCTCTCTGTTCATTCTCTCTCTCTCCATCCGTCCATCCATCCATCCATCCGTTCATCCTAGAAACAAAAATGAGTCAAACTTTTATTTCTCATGAAATATTTCAAAACATTTGAGGAATTGATCCCCGTGTATTCACTTTTATTGGATTTGGCTGCAACGCCGTTTACCCTTGAGACTCCAGAAGTACAGTTGTGAGTAGTTATTTTTCATTCATTTCCTCCATTCAAACAAAAAGACTACTTCCCACCAAGGTGACAACACGCCCACGTCAGACACAACCCCATCTACAAACCAATGAACGTTGAGTATTGACGCAGCTCAACTTGGTGAGGATATTATATAAATTCTTAAGGGCGCTCTGTAAATAACAATTTAAAATCTTAATCACCATGTTGACACAACCCAGTCGGACTTATCTCTTTCAACGATAAACATCTAACATGTTCAACAAAGTGCAAAGTCGTGGCCGTGTCATCTTCCAGATAAGGGCCAGAGAGAAATGAGAAAAAGGTGAAAAAAATGGAAAACGTGATGAGAGGAAACAGAGGGAAAGCCTTGTTCACTCTTTCTTTCTAAATCTCTGAGATAATTGTGCTCAGACGTATCAGCATACTCGAATCAGACTTTGCAACACGAGAGCCAGCGTTTAAAGACAGAGGAGGAGACGGAGACGTGGTGTCTGATTGTGAGAGACGGAAAGAAAAACAAGGAGGCCGAAAATAGAGGAGTGGCAAAAGTGACACTTGGAAAGGAACGTCCATTTTGAGATGAGGAGAAAATAAAATATGAAGGAAACATGCAGAAGATAATGTGTCTTTGATATGAGGACAGACGGAGGAAGAGGAGGCAGCATTTAGGACGAGGCACGAAGAAATGGGATTCCAATTATTATGAATGACTCTGAGTTTGCCAATTCAAGGACCAGAATGGACGGAGAAGTGCTGAGCGGACGGTTTTCACTCAGAATGATGGGGCGAGTGGGCTGGTGGGGAGAGAGAGGGGGGGAAAATTAAAATGGAGCAAGAGGGAGAATGAGAGTCAGTCACTGAAGAGGAGACGGTAACGGTACTGGAAGAGAGGGATAGCATGGTGAGAGGGGCGAAGGAGAATAGGGGAAGTAGTAAGAGATGTGGCCAACGATTTCTGAAAGACTTTAGTGGTTGGGTGTGGAGATGAAAAAGGATGAAGCACTGTGGGAAAGAAAAAATCAAATGGGAAACATATGAATTATGACCCACTTCAATGGAGCATCTACAGTATGAGTCAAGAAGCAGGCTGCTATGCTTTTCTTTTGAAAAGCACATCACCCTTCAATTTGCTGGAAATCTGATGACGTCTGTACAAACGGTACACATGTCCATAACATGAATTGCTGCACTTCCTGCTGTGAGATTTGCAATTTCCGTCCGTGTCGCCTATTTCCATCCATGTTCGTTCATCCAAAAATTGCCACGACGGTCAATTTGAATTTTAGGAAGGCTTCACAAATTGCTCTTCCTTACTCAAACGTCTTCTTTCCAAAGCTTTCAAACTGCATCAACAGCTCCTCTACGGGGAAGAGATTACAGATACAACTTCCTTTGTTTACCGCAATATTTCAGAAGCAGCACTTACAATTTGCCTTTTCCTCAGAAGATGAAAACTGGCTCTGAAATAGATTGAATAAGAAACAAGGAATTCAAGTTCAGAACCAGCACAGATCGGGGACGCAGAGAAAAACCACCATTTACAAAGATTACGGACGTGTTACTGGTGTGATTTTGATTATGCAATCCTGTTACACACCACATTTGTGTTTGCATAAAAAGTAGTTAATGGAAACACAGCACAGATTCCCACTTGTTCGTGCCACCTGTTTGAAATGCTGCTTAGATTCCTGCACACTGTTTGATGGCAAAATGACCAAAGAGAAGCAAAGACGGAGAGAATGGGAGGCAGCAGCGTGGAAGGGACGTGGGAGGAAAGGCTGTCTGAATCTACTCTTGCAGAAAAAGAGGGATCAGTCGAGGAAAAAGCAAGGGAATAGAGGAACTGATTAAAACCATCTGAGAGAGAGAGAGAGAGAAAGAAAGAAAGAAAGAAAGACAGCGTGAGAAATACAAGAAGCTGGCACGAGACCAGGGCGGGGGGGGCGGACAGAACTCGATCTGTACAGGAAAAGGGAAAATGAGGGACGGACGAGGTGTGAGGACGAAGCCCATGTAATGTGTCGGAGGGACGGACATGGAGACCGCTCAAGCATCCCCCCCCCCTCCACCACAGACATTATTGGATCACTGGATTTTTTTAACAAGTAATCAGGCGGCTGGACCTGGAGAGAAATGGAGCAGAGAGGCCGACACAGACATCTTCACACTTGGCTTGCAGCCGTCCATTAGGAAGGTTCATGTAGTAGGATGCAGGACAGACTGGGGGAGGGGGTTGTCCTTTAAGCCTAACTTAATAGGAAACAGTTCCAGATATAATGTTGGTAAAAGTGCAAATGTATATTCACACACAATGAAACATTTGCATGTAACCTTTAAGTGGTATGAAATATTCATGGAGTGGCTTCAAGGGTCACATGGAGGGGATGTTATCTGATTTCTTAAATTAGACTTTCAAATAGTGAAAAGGTGTTTTGGATAAATTCATAGCCAAATATTTATTTAGTTTAACAATGTTTCCTCGTGGTTTGAATAAATAAGTAATGAGTAAATTAATAATATATACAAATTCAGCTGATCAGTGATAATTTTTTTAATAAAAACAAGATAAAAATAATCGATTACCTATTTTTCAAATCTAGAACAAGACTAACATGAATAAAGGTTAACTTTGAAAAAAATAAGTAACAAAATCTATAACTCTTTCAACAATAATGTGAAAGACGCACAAAGTTTTTTGTTTTCTTACTCCCTGCAGCGCACACTGGAATCTGCTGTAGGAATCAAGTTTGAGAAAGACTCACATCATTTTATTTGAGAATTTCTTCAAAATTCCATCAAATCTCTGCACAGATATTCTGTTTGTTCCCTCATGTCACGCTTTAGGGAACTAAACCTATGTTTTACAGTGGTTTGGTAAAAGCCTGCAAGTTGAGATCAGTAATAAACAAAGTGTTCTAGTGATGAAGCAAGTTACTGCACAGGTTTCAGCTGCTGCTGTGTTGAATCTGTGATTGGACAAACTGAGTCTGTGATTGTTTATCTCTGGTCAAACATCCTCTCCTCCTCCATCTCCTCCATCTCCTCCATCTCCTCCATCTCCTCCATCTCCTCCTCCTCCTCCTCCTCCTCCTCCTCCTCCTCCTCCTCCTCCTCCTCCTCCTCCTCCTCCTCCTCCTCCATCCTACAGTATGATGGCTGTATCCTGGTTGTGGTCTGTTAATCTCCTCTTTTCGCTGCTAGCCAAATGGGAGTCGGGTCCCTTGTCCAGGGGACACAGCTCTATGACATCACAACAGT
This sequence comes from Pseudopleuronectes americanus, assembly GCA_038501795.1. Lineage (NCBI taxonomy): Eukaryota > Metazoa > Chordata > Actinopteri > Pleuronectiformes > Pleuronectidae > Pseudopleuronectes > Pseudopleuronectes americanus. Next base: position 3,987,509 of record CM076718.1, read on the forward strand.
ACACACTCTCAATCTGTCTCACACTCTCTTTACTTAACTCTCTCAACTTCAAACATCTCTCATATCTCCGGCTGTTGTCATATTTTTTTTTCTGTTTTTTTTCCTCCTCTCTCTCTCTCTCTCTCTCTCTCTCTCTCTCTCTCTCTCTCTCTCTCTCTCTCTCTCTCTCTCTCTCTCTCTCTCTCTCTCTCTCTGCTTCTCCTCTAAACAAGGACAGAAGTGGCAGCTGGCAGAAAGATGAACAAAGCAAACAGATGAAGCGCAGTAATGGAAAAGAGACGAGGGGGATAGAGGCACATATGAAGTGGGAGGCTAAAAGACGAAAACCGGTGAATTACGGTGGATAAAGTGGTCAATAGAGTGCAGACCTTTGTCAGGGCCAAATATTTGCTTCCACCAGATCTGTATGATGATGTGGATCTGCACCAAACCCTAGAAAATCGAAGATCTCAATCGGTTCAGGATCTTTCTGTTGAAAGTGAGTGTGAAGGGACGACCGAGGAAGGAAGGACAATAGAATAAGAGAAGAAAAAAGAGAGGTAGAGTAAAGAGGAAAAGAGAACAAGTGGTAAAAAAAGTGTTTGAATGGGACGGCTGGCTATAAATAGATCCAGCCAGTATGCTTATGAGTCAGTGGGCTCACACTGTATTTATCTACAAGTGTGCATATCCCTCTCTCTCTCTTGCTTTATCTGTGTGTGTGTGTGTGTGTGTGTGTCTGTGTGTGTGTAAAGGGTGCACATAGAGATGAGATGAGAAGCCTTTAGGAGCCATATTAGCAAGTCCCTTGAAAGCCAAGTGGCAGCTTTTATAAAAAAAAGACACACAGACACACACACACAAGCAGACACACACACAGCGTCCAGACACACTCGCATACCATTAAGCACGTAAAGTCAACTTTAATCACACAGCACTATGGTGTGTGTGCTTAATGTTGATAATAACGTCCCCCTCCTCAGTAATGGATCTGTCACTTAGCACAATTAAAGGAACACACACTCGCATACCCACACTTTGAAGAAGATTTGATGTATTATATACCCATAATACACACACACGCACACACACACACACACACACTCACACAAACACACAGTGAAAAGCTGCATCAATGTGCCATTATCATGTCATCACGTTTCCAGTTTGAGGAGTATGTTTGCAGCGCTGTCACATTTCCTTTTAATTGGCATCGTCAAATTACACACAGTGACACGTGCACACACTCACGTGCACATTTTCCCTTTGAATTGTGAAAACGTAAAGCTTGTATTAAGGATTAGGTCACAAGCTGTCACATTTCCTCCCCAGTTATAATTAAGGGTTATGTAATACAATACTCCCAGACACACACTGCTCGGCTCACACACTCATGACCACGTGCAGACGAGGGCACACGCACCCACACGCTCACACACACATACCCATGCACATGAACGCACTCGGAAATGGACGTGCTCGGCGCAAACCACACACAAACACACACACACACGTACATGTTGAATGGAGGGAGCGGATGTAATGTACACGGCTTCTGGGCAAGAGAAGCCTGTGAATTATTGAGATGACGCCTTGAAACAAGTGATCACACAAAGCCTTTGCGCACAAACAAAATAAACACAGATACACACATGTACTGTAGTGTAATGGATGCGTGTCTTGGCCTTTCAACACTAGTAAAACAAGCCTCCAGGTAGCGGGGGGGAGGAAGGACACAGGCAGTGATGCTGGAATTTCAAATACACAAATTCACTGTATGAACAATGTCATATTCATATCTCTTGTTCTATGAAGGCACATAATTTGACACATGCAGCACATCACACACACCAGCATCCCACTAAGACCATAAGGGCCTTGAGCACAGTTACTTCTCCTTTACCAGTTTGTGACAATCAGCCCCAAACTTTTATTTTCCTCAGACATTAAGCCACAAATAATTGTTTCCATTATATGTGTAAAAATTGGCAATACATTAAAAGTTTAATCCAAAGCTTTGACTTACAGCAGAAAGGGCTTCACGAACTTTAGGAGCAGTGTTTCCTGAGCTTGTTGATCTTTTCCACACACAAAAACACCTGTATAACACACAAGAGGAAACACAAACTGAATAAAAAACAATAAAAGTGTCTTTTGGTTGCTGTGATATAACGCAGCGGTGATGGTTTTCAGATCAGAGTGTGATAAATCAACGCTGTGGCCCTCGACAGTCCCGGTGTAACTAACAGTCGTGCATAAATGACAGCTGCTCTGATGCTGCTGAAGAACCTTGGCTCCAGAACACAGGCGGGGAAATTGCACCTCTTTGTTACCGGTCTTCTCACAGGTCTGATGAGCAGTCACCAGTATCTGTGCTGCAAACAGATGATTCCATTTATGTTTAACTGTGGGAGTGAAAATGGGCCTGAGGTGCATGTGCGCCCATTTCCACAATGATTCAGATTTATAAAGCAGAACCAGGCGTGCACACGTGGCTTTATAAACCTGATAAAAAATATAATTCCTCTGCATATTTCTGTGTGTACGAATATACACACAGTTTTTAATGGTGGAGAGATTTATGCATCTGGCCCCCGGCACATGAGTACGGTACTGATTGCTACCAAGACAGAGGGAGATTTTCAAAACCAGACAATCTTTGCTATCGGTCTTATTTCCTTCTGCTGGTTTTATAGAAGTATCAAAAATCAACATTGACACTTGTAAATGCACTTAATAAAATGCAGTGTGACACAGTGGTCATGTGGGTAAAGCGGATGAATGGCTTTTGGGTTTATTCTAAGCTGTAGGTGTAAGAGAGGAAGGTGTAAAGTCAAAGATAAAAGAGTAAGAAAGAGAAAAACAACCAGGAATTGTCATAAATGATACAGAGTCACATTTTATAAGAAACAATCAAATCCAGGGCCAATGAGGCAGAGGTGTGGGGCCCACCTTCATCACTGTGATGCCCATTTTCAAATGACTGGTGCAAAAATGAAAAATTCATCAAACTTGTATTGAAGTCGGACTCTTAATGATTCTGAAATCACCTGACACACAGGGCAGCCTCCACGTCTCCCTGTTCATCGCAGTGAGATCTTTGAGAGAGGAGCCAAAGATGGATGGGTGTGAAGATAAATAGATAACTCGGCTTTCAGACTGCCGGGGCGAGGGGGAGACAGAAATGTGAGGTTTGGGAACGAGGGGGGGGGGAACAGAGAGACAGATGGACGAATAAATGGGATTTCAGTCGAGATCCAAGCCATGGGAATATGAAGGAACGGAAGAGAAAAGATGGAATGAGACAGACATGGAAATAGAAGGAGACTCGGACGGATAGATGATAATGGGGTTTTCGCCCCGGTTCAAAACCACGGCACTGACAGTGAGAGAGAGAGAGAGAGAGCGACGGAGAGAGGGGAGTGAGAGAGAAAGATGGATATGGATAGATAGATGATAATGGGATTTCTGCCGAGTTGTAAGCCATGGGACTAAGCTTCACGTTTGTTGTGTACTGACTGACTGAAAGCTGCTTATGGTGCAATACACTGCGCTAAGCCCGATGCTACATTAGTTATTTACAGTAAGCCGGCATATTACTGTGCCACCGCAGTGTAATAAGGAATCTGACATGTGATGCAGAATTGATCAACTTTTACAGCTTCCGTCAAATCTCGTGAAGTATCTTATATCACATCTAATATCTGAAACACATTCACAGACATGAGTCTCCCACACATGCACGCTCTGATCCTTCGTATGTAAACAACCTTCTTACCGACTTACTGACTAACTTTCCCCTGTTTGCATTTTTTTATCTGTGTTTTTATTTGGAGTTAGAATCAAAGTTAATCCAATGAAAATCTATCTGTCAAACAAATGACATCCTCTAAGTCATTCTAATGAGAAACTTTGGGTAACGACTTCACATCTCAAAATACTGATTCTAATGGTTTGTAATAAAAGGCCTAAGCAAAAATATTAAATACATTTCCCATTTCTGAGTAACTAATTCATTACTGTGACAAAGTTTTTGGGCTTCCATACTTTTCTCCCTAGGTGAGAAATTATTTTTTTTTGACTATAAATGACCTTCCACTCGCTCACTATATGTACACACAGACACACACACACACACACAGGCTCACATCGTTTTGTGTCCTTCTAGTCCTACTCATACACTGTTACTCTGTGAGGTCACAGGCAAGGCAAAGAGCTCTTCCCACACACACACAAACACCCAAACACAAGTACACACACACACACCCACACTCGGAAAGACAGAATATTTGTTCGTTCCAGAATTATGGCCTGTGTGTGTGTGTGTGTGATCTGTAGAGGTCACAGGGACGGCCAATATCAACTCTCCAGGAGGACGGCCCCACACACACAGTCCTGCAGCTGAAACCATTAAAGAGCTCAACTTCAAAATATGATATCGTAGCCCTGCTTCGATTGTGGATGCAAGTTCACCACCACTGCAACACACACACACACACACACACACACACACACACACACAGTAGTTGTTAGTTCACATGAGGGACAGTAAAACACTGAGAGCGACGACTCTCCCCGTCTCCGTCTGCCTCTCTGCAAAAGAGAAATAAATTGCTCTTGAATCATTTAGCAGAAACAATGGCTAACCTTCCCTTTCTGTGTCTCCTCTCTCAGATCCATGCTGTTAATAATTTAACATTATCTGTGTGTGTGTGTGTGTGTGTTAGTGCTTGCGTGTGTGTGTGTGGGTGTGTTGTAGGGGTGTACAGTACATCTTCGTCTGTGTGTGTGTGTGTGTGTGTGTGTGTGTGTGTGTGTGTGCGTGTGTGTGTATTTGTGAGGCGCTCGCTCACTGTCACTGATCGAGTTCTGAAGCAGATTTTAAGTTGATGAAAGGATCTGTTTTGCTTCGTCTCTTCTGTTTAAAGTCGCTGAAAGTAAAACGGTTTGAATAATTGATGCGGATGATTTCAGATATTCATTCATGAGACGGAGCCGCTGTCACCTTCCTGAGAAGATTTGTTTTGATAAAGTCAAAATAATAACTTTCTTCTGTAAGCCCCCAAAAAACACAGTTCTCACCTCTGCAGAGGAGGTTGTGTTTTCATGGCTGTTTGTCTGTTTGTCAGCAGGAAACTACTGAAACGCTTTTTATTGAAAGTTGGAGGGAGGGTGGGGTTTGGAGGGAGGGTGGAGTTTGTTCCAGGGAAGAACCCGAAAGCTTTGGGGGTGGATTTGATTATGTTGGTAGATCCAGGATTTCTTTTCACTTTCTTTAACATTGTCATATACAACGCTCTAGCATTGTTGGAGGTTTGCAGTGTCTGAATGTCTAGTTGTATTTGGTGATTTTTATTTTCTTTAAAGGAGAAAATCAGGCTTGTTTATAAGCATTATACCAGTATATATATGGAACCTTTGGTATATTGCTATTGATGAAAACTATATTGCAATAATTTGCAATATTGTTTAGATCCTCAGCCTCATCAACAAGTAGGATTGTAACATTGTTTATCTAATAGTCAATCTTTTAAACATATTGTCCCTTGATGAAAAGTAAGCCGGGTCCAACTAACTTTACTTCACCTGAAGTTCTGCATCGTCCAAATGGAATCAGGTCCTAAGTGAACAAATGTTCAGGCTAAATGGTTCAGACACAAGGAAACTCAAATTGGTTGGTGGCTTAATAGCTTTAAATAGTATATATCCAAGTTCTACACACACACACACACACACACACACACACAAACACACACACTTTCATTTGTTGTTGGCAGTCTCACGTTACCTTAATTAATCGTAGCTAGTTTCCTGCGTGCGACAACAAAGGGGCTCAAATCTTATCAGACATCATGTTGCTTCCGAACATCTGATCACTTTCAAACACACTGTATATGTACCGTATGTGTCTATTTGTGTGCTCGGGTCTTTGTGTTAGTGCCTCTTTGCATGGGTGTGAGTATGTGTTGTTGTTGTGACAGAATCTGACTGTGTATTTGTGTTTCTATCTTTATTTTGCACCTGTTTGCAGAAATGTGTTTCTGTTAAATGTGTGTGTGTGTGTGTGTGTGCGTGAAAGGAAAGTTGCGGGTTTACCAGCTTGCTGTCGCGAGATAGGGCAGGATTACTGAGAGAGAGGCAGGGGAAGGAGGAGAGCGAGGGCATGAGGTGTGACAGGAGCTGGAATAGAGAAACAAAGAGATAGACGGCACGACAGCGAGTGGGAGGAAGTAAAGTTGAAACAAAAGTTATCGAGACATTAGAAACTAAATAAGACGCTGAAGAGAGAACCCTGAAAAGGGGAAGAGTAAGAGGGAGACGTGGGTGGAAGCAGGTGAAAGTGGAGTGTTATCCTCAGAAGATTCCTAATGTGGGATCACACATCAAAGTGGAAGTGTGCAGTGATGATCATCTCAGAAAACACAGCTGAACAGTAGATAACAGCTGAGGAAGTGCTCATCTTGTTTCCTGAAGCCGATACAATCAAGAGGCAGAGTGTGGTCTCTAGCTTAGCTCTTATTTAATGAACTCCATGTAACCAACACTGAGGTGTGGCTGTGAATTAGATTACCGGTGTTTACACACGGCCTGTGTGGCACCTTCAGAGTCACTTCTGGATCCACTTTAATTAGGACGGGTGACAGCAATGTGGTAGTGTGTAACAAAAAACCTGCTCCTCTCCGCTGAAACAAGAAAACAAGGGGGGAGGAAGTGGTTGTGCATCAGCCCTGGGCACGCACAACACAGTGGGCGCACATTAGACAACTGACCCATGGTCTGCTTAAAAAAAAAGAAGACAAATACAGGAGTAACAGTTTTTCTAAGTGAGTTCCAATGTGGTGTGTTGCTTTTAAGAATTCAGCTCCGACTGTAAATATTATCCTGAATATTTGGAAAAGATAGGAGCAAATTTAAAGTTCATCAAAAGTACAACACAAACATTATTGATTCCCTGGTCAAAATTTGGGCAAATGGAAATATGTGTACACAAATCGCTCATAATATTGTACTGCTAATTTTGAACCTAATAAAATGAATATAGACATTAGTGCTGTTTATCATCGTCCTGTATCACGATCACAGTGCCCAACGTTTCCATTAAAGCGCCTAAAGTTCATTAAACACACAGTGATTGGTTATCCATTCAGAAAAGACTGGGCCCTCCGACCAATCAGAGCAGACTTGGCTTTATCCGGAAGGGGTGGGGCTTAAAGAGACAGGAGCTGAAACCAATCGTTTCAGACAGAGACTGAAAGAGGAGCTGCAGCAATGAACAGCACAAATTACAATTATGAACCTGAACATGAGAAGAATATGTTTCCTCACTTTGAATATCGTCGTCTGCTCTAATGGAACCTAGAAATATCTCTTCAAGTATAAAATTCAAAAGTCTGTAGCTGCAAAAGGTCAACGTTAATATATGAAGATATTAAATGGAGAGGAACTCTGCTCCAAAGAGAAATATGGATAACTGAATCACATGTGACATATCGACCACTCGGCGTCTCTCTTTGTAATGTCATGGATTTTCTCACTGCTTCACACAGAATCCTTTTCTCTTCTCTTGAAGCACATTTAGGTTATATTAGCATGAATGGATTTGAATGAGGTTATTCCGATTTTTTTTAGTTTTTATGATTTTTCAATTAGACATGTTGGCCTTCCTCTGTGCCAGTATCAGCTTGCAGTCACACTCCATCACTCACCCCAGCTCCAGTATAAATATCACTGGGAAGAACAGCAGCGAAGGGCGTTATTAAAATAGGGTTTTTTATTTTTTATTTTTAAGCCTGTGGGTTAATAATGTTTGTTTATATTTGGCTAAGAACTGGCGTCTGTCTGGGTGAAATGAATGCACAGTGAAGCAATAACGGTGGAGACGGCTGGTTTCCGGAGCATTATGCTAATCAGCCGTCACTTATACATTCAACACACTGCCACTGTCTGCTCAATGTCACCCCCCCCCCAACACACACAAACACATACACAAGCTCACTGTGTCTGTTGTACCTCAACGTCTCAATATTCATCTCTAGTTCTGTTTGTCCTTCATTAATTTATCATTTATTGTAATACGACAGTTTTTGAGTGTCAATCCATTTAACCAATGACTTTATCAGTCATACTGCAGCACAGAACTGAGAGGTCACCTCACCACTCAGTCTTCAGACAGTTGTTTTATTATTTGAGGTTATAAATATCACCATATAAAGAATTTATGCCCAAATCATTTCCAGGTAAAGGCAAATCGTTTGATAGTCTGATCAATAATCAAATATGAACAAACACCTGCAAGTCTCACTTCTCAAGAGACTTCAGGCACCTGGCAGACACACACAAACAAACACACACACACACAAACACACACACACACACTCAGAGTTACACTTACTATCCAAACAGCTGTTCCCTGGATGTGACAACCTCACACCTGCAGGTGAGACGCACAGGTGACAAGTGACAAGTAAGAGAGGGATCTCTGTGAAGAGGTGAGATTGTAGAAAGAGCATTGTGCGACTGGAATGTGCACTTTGTTAATGCATGTGTGACTGTGAGGGTACGTAGTTGTGTTTGTCTCCATGCACCTTTATCTTTGATTGTGTGTTTTTGTCTTGGAGGAGTAAGTTAGCTTGTTTTTAATATGAAGAGTTTGAACCTGCAGCTGCAGTTTTCCAGTTGTGTGTGTTGCTCTTTGTATTTGTGTTTACTCCGCTTGTCATCTCAGTGTCATCTACATGTCACAGTGTCTGATTGTATCAGTGTAAAATACAATCACACACAGCCAGTGTCAAACAGGATTACAATGTTTAGGCTTATCAGCACATCTTCCCTTTACTAAGACCTTTATCGTCTCCCTTTAAAAAAAAGATTTATATAAAAATGTATCACATCACTGTACAATCCCACAGCTTCATAAATTATTGGCTTACATATTTGAACACTGTAAAGGTCAAAGATGCAGATGTTGCTCAATAAACACCTCCTCTGTTTAACTGCTGTAACCACGCCGCGATGCAGCAGCCCTGTGTTGTTCTGTTAGCGGATGGTCCTGTGTATGCATTAATGTGTGTGTCTGTGTGCTGACTACAGTAAAGCACAAGTGGCACCCCATCCTTCACACTGACCCCCCCAGCACACACACACACACACACACACACACATGCACACCCCTCTGTGTAAGCACCAACTGTCTCTATAATGAAGTTTAATGAGTGTAATGCTGGGCCAACACGGAGAGGGTGTTGGCATAAGGTACAACAGCATTACCTCCCTGAGACTTGTGTATGGTCGTGTATACAGGAAATAATAAAGTTTGCAAAGTACAGCACCTCATGTGAGTGCGTCTCTCGGCCCTGCAGCAGATAGAAGTGGGAGGAAACTATAAATTGCATCAGAAGGAGAAGATATCAGCTGAAGCAACCGAAAAGTTATTTACATCATTTTATAGAAACATTACTGCAACACTATTAAGACTTTCTGTGAACTCGGTCACAACAGACGGGTTCATAATTAGTTACGTCTCATTCAATAATTTCTAATGCCGCCATCAATCACTGCAATGGGCAAAATAGTCCCCTAGGGTTGACATTGCACAATCAGCAGTGCACCAACAACAGTATCTTAGTCAGCTGAATTACTAAAAGGTGAGCACCAGGACGGGGCGCTGGCTATTCATGTGTTTCTGCACAGGGATAAAAGAAGAAGAGGAGGATGAAGAATCCACGTAGTAATACAAATGAGCCTCAATTAACCGGTTAATTAAAAACCATGTGATTATATTCAAAGGTTTACGTTTTGACTGTCTCATTAGTAATACGTTTGTTTTCAGAGCTCATCCCACTGCTTGCTCTTCAAAAGTGAAAATGTAGGTTTGAGAGAAAACCAAGAACAATAAATAAAGAGGAAAAATAATAAACTGCAAAAGGGCAAATTCTGCCTGGGTTATCACACTACTGGAGCTGAGCAGAGCTGAGTCCTGGATGCCACCGGTGAGGCAGCAACAAGCTCCAGTCGAGCAGCTGAAAAAAACTGTTTCAGCCAAGTTTGGAAATTGGCTTCGACTTTAGGAAGGAACGACAAAAGCTGCATCTATTTCATATCATATCAGCCAGTGACAGACGACAGAGGTCACGATTTGTATTCCAGCCCATGATGTTTTGAATAAATGCATAGGTATGACTTCTTTGAGTGTGTGTGTGTGTGTGTGTGTGTGTGTGTGTGTGTGTGTGTGTGTGAGTCAGTCAATCCCACTGAATGATTGAGGCACAACGACAGGTAGCAACGATGGAGATGGATGAATTACTCGATTTGGAGACTAAACTTAACTGTGTCAAACTGGTCGACCTCCAATTATTAGTTCATTTAAACATAAAAAAAATATGATTATGTTTGCAGAGTTACAGAGCTGACACTGTTGTTTTAATCATTAATGATTTTGATCATTATTTAACCCATTCTTTGCCACAATGAAATATGTTTCTTTACCATTTCAATATGATCTGTGTTGTCATGTGCACTGAACACAGGATTTGTTTGGAACAATAGGAGTGTGTTCAGTTTTGTCTACACACAATCCCTGTTGAGGGACAGAGATTAAGAGAAACAGGTGTGAGACAAAGCCAGCAAGATGTGCAGTGATCGGCAAAAAACACGAAATGCTTTTCTTACCCCTCTTTTCAGCAGCCCTGGTTGGCGGCTGCTTCAGGGGCCTGCAAGATCAATTTTTGCATATCTGCACTGAAAAAACCTCAATAACCCGACAGGACTCATGGCCTCCTCGTCCTCCTTGTCCTCCTTGTCCTCCTTGTCCTCCCGTTGTGGTGGCTGAGTTGAGGAAAAGTATCTGTCAGTTGTCGCAGCACCTGCATGTGCTCCTGCAGCGATCAGTGTGTTTTCTCAGCGAAGACGTGCCGAGCTCGTGGCCGTCAAAAGCTCTGTGGCAGTTATTGGAGAGGAGGAGAAGAGGAATCCCTGTGGCACTCAGACAAGGCTTCGTATGAGTTGGTTTAGAATGTTTTAGATTTTTGACTGTAACATTTATATCAATACTTCTCAGAAAAACTTTTGTGCAAGTTATCCAGTGAGTGGCAGCTTGTTGCTACCGGACAGATTACCATACAACTTAACAGAAGGGTACAATATGGTTGAGAAAAGAAAGCTGCTGGTTGGGGAACAAATCCAGGACATTTCTCACCTGCTTTAACTTTGTGAGATGAAAAATGTTTGTTGATCTTGAAGCGTAATAAATACAAATAATACAAGGTGCAGCTCCAAATAAACTGAGTGCCCTTGTCGTGGTTGATATTCAGAGATATCCTCTCTCATTCTTCTCTGTTTCCATTCTCTCCATCCGTCTCCCCTTTTCTCCATCTGTTCCTTGTCCAACAGTGAGCTCACATCTTCGCCTGCAGGCTCCTGCGACTGGCCGAGTCCGGTCTTGAGCCAACCACTTACACAGTTTCATCTCCGCACACATACCATCTTCAAATGAGGTTTGGCTTCCTCCCAGGGTGGCTGGTGGAGCAGGCAGACTTATTTACAGCCACATCTCACCAGCATCTGGTTGGTGTTAGCTTCCAACCTCGAACGGCTGATTAACATCACACACACACTGATGTGGGGCTCAGACACTTGTGTAATAATGAAAAGTGTGTCGTGAGTGTTTGTTTCAAATTCTCACCTATTGTTTCTACAGCCTTAGAAATCTCTTTCCCTTTTTGTATCAAATCAAAAGCGCTCATGCTGAGAGAGAAATTAGTTGTTCAGATTGGCTTTGGTTGGGAGCACATCACAAAATAAAGGACAAAGCCACATCATCATCATTTAACACAGCACACCATCACACTCAAGAGGAGAATATTAGTTGCTCATTGTGGTTTAACTGCATTATTTCAGGTAGAAAGCTAATTACTCTGCAGATAAAGGAGTGTTTTTATTGATCGATGGATTTTCCTATGTGCCAGACCACAGTTGGTCAGTGTTCACAGTCCCTGTCAGCACAATGTAAAAAACCTTGAACCTGTTTGAATAAAGCATTTGTCCCACTTTATAAATCAACCGTAAACATGTAAATATATGGAAGACTAAAAAGCTACTCCTCCAAATCCACTAGATCCGATTTAGTTTTAGATCTGCACCAAAATTCACAAATTCAAAGATGTGAGTCCCCTACAATGATTCCCTGGGAAAATTGGGACGAATGATAAACTCCTGGATCCGGCCGTGTGTGATGGATTCTTTCCTTGCTCATGCCCTATCCCTCCATCAGGTTTTGTTGCAATTCGTTTAGCTGACCGAAAAGCAAACAGACAGGCGTGAGACCATAAACTCCTCGATGGAGCTAATAAAGCAGCTGGATCTGGGAATCTGCTTCTAAATAATCTACTTTTTTTGTGGAAAAAAGCGACAAAACACACATCTTCCAATCTCCACGGTTCATGACACAGCTATAAATTTATAATATAGAAAATATTGGGGCCAATATAAACCATACAGAATCTGCTCCACAGAAACTACACGCCAGACACCAGACTGCTCCTTTATATCCCTTGCTCTATCTTTTATAGTTGACCCTGTGAGAACTTGTGACCTCGGTCTGTACTCTCTCTCTAATAGCCCTCCGTCCGCGGCTGTACAAACGCTGCGCCTCATATTCAGATGGTTGACCTTAGAATCTCAATCTGACGCTCATTTTATGGCGTTTCTGCTTTATAGGGGACCGTTATGAGAAATATTGGGATCAGATGAATAGAGGGAGGGGGGGGGGAGACGAGGGGGGTGGGGCTCAGAGAGAGGCTGCTTGATGAGAGGACTGAAAGTCAAATAGTGGTGAGGACACAATATCCCACTATTATAAAAACTCCCCAATGAAAAACCTCATCTCTGACTTTTAATGAATTTATTTATGTTTTATTTGATATTGCTGTGAGTTACAACTGCTGCAGAGGTTATAACCGTTTATGTCACTTCAGTGTTTCTCCAATACATCTTTTTATAGTGTGCTGTCTGTAATAATTACAAAGTTGCCTTTTTAAATGATTATAAGTGACCCTGTTAATACAAATATGAACCTCTCAATGTTATCTTGTGCATTTAAACACACATGTATGCTGCCGGTGATTCAACTAATTATTAATTATTTTCACTTATGCAGTAAAAAAGAGACGATAAGAATTGTAGTAACTAAACTGTACAAGTGAGAAATTGTGATATTTAAACATCTGCCTCTCTATTTCTTAGAAAGGCAGATGTTGACTTGGAAATGTGAGACTAGGAGACGGAGAGGGACGAGCAGTGAGACAGACAATCACCAGGAGACAGGCTAATGTGAAATGTTGGTTCACACCTCTGCTTAAAGAAGTCGCACATCGACGCAGCTGCGTGTTGGATAGATGACCTTCGAGGAAGTGATGATGAAGACTGAAGTGTGAACACGCGATATGTGTGTGTGTGTGTGTGTTTGTGTGTGTGTGCATGATCTCACAAGAGTAAAAAGGTGAGAACAGTGAGGATTCATCATCAGCTCTATAAAGGTTTATTTTAACGTTAGGGCTGATTAAATGTTGTCGACGCTAGAGGACTGCGTGTGTGTGTGTGTGTGTGTGTGTGTGTGTGTGTGTGTGTGTGGGCTTAATATGACCTGACCTTCTCTGACACCCTCTCGTTGCACACACACTTACAAAATGTCAAAGTTGAACAAGGGAACAATTAGCACTAATGATTTTAACCCAAAAGTGCAGAATCTATCAATAAAAAAAAGAACACAAGGTTTAAATTGACTTTGAGTGCGAGTGTGTGTGTGTGTGTGTGTGTGTGTGGATGGGTGTGGATGTTTTCACTTGCGTTGTGTGTTCCAGATGCTGCGATAAAAATACCTGCACTTGTCAGACTTAATTAAGTTTGTGTTCATGTGGCATCTGCGGCAATCGATGGCAATAAGATGGAGAGTGTGTCTGATAAACAGGGAGTGAGAGAGTGATGACAGCAGAGGGGGGGGAGGGGGGGGGGTCGAGACAGAGAGGGACGAGTGCAGATAAAGAGCGGAAGACCGATAAGGAGCCAGAGAGACAAACAGAGCTAAGAGATGCCGACAAAACTGAGAATGAATGAGATAAAAAGTGACGGAGATACAGGTTGAATGGAAGAGAGGGAGGGAGGGACGGAGAGAGAGAGAAAGAGAGAGAGAGGTGCCTGTCAACTGTTTGATAATCCTCCCTCTCATTAGTGCATCAATCAGATTACTCTCACCAGATTCTGGCAATTAGCTGTTGAACATGACTCAGATTGGCCTAACCAGATTAGAGTTGTAAACAGATTAGAGAGGGATTACATCAGCGTTCTGTACAATCCTGGGAATTGTTTCACTCTGTATTGTATCGAGCTGCAGTGTCTGGTCCTGTCTTCAGAGTCTAAAGGCTGCAGCTGCTGCACACTAGAATAGAATCGAGTTGATTTTAGATTTTAGACCCGATTCTCGATTCTCCTTCCGACAATCAGCTGGGCGTTTCCAGCTGGAGGGCAGTCGGTGCAGATTATCTGAGTTTACAAAATAATCGTAATTCCACTGATTGATTCGGAGCCTCCACGATCGCGAGTCGGCTCCAACAGAAACTAGCAATAGCAAATGAGAGCGATAGGATGTTGCGTACAGCTGCAACTTTAAACAACAACACATTTTCAATTTACGCTGCAGAACCAGATCTTCCCTCTCAGCCGTGACTTCATCCGTAGGTTTTATTTATTTGTTTTGGCAGAGAAAAACGTTTGTCGTCCTCCATGTTTGTTTCTCTTCAGTGCTCAGTACTCCACACTCCGGTTCAGAAGGTGGCGCCACATTATGTTTTACGCTGTTTGAAACCGAATTGCTGTTTGTGTTTTGTGTGACGACAGGTTCGCCTTGTGTGTAGCGCATTGATTCACTTAGACACTTGCACACAGTGTTTAGTCAGCAGCAGAAATGATGTGCGTGTTCATTTACATATCGAGCAGGGAGGTCACGGGAGACACATTCATTCTAATGCCGGTAGTGAACAGACACATTTGGAGCTGTTTCTCCAGAAAGAGTTTAACACCAGGGCTGAACAAGAGCAAGGTGTCTGAGATAAAGAGATACAGCTGCATGTTGTTCCATGAAGACTGAAGAATATTATAATTCCAGTCAAATGAAATATAGGTGACCTTGGGTTGTAGACTCTGTCCAGCCCCAACCCCACTTAGCTGACTGAGTGATTAAAACAATACTGGAACATCACATAAAAAACATGTGCTCGATTCTGTTACAGTAAAGTAGCTTCATCAATGTTAACTCAACACTTAAGTGTTCCTCAACCTTTTGAAAAGAGCCTCATAATAACAGCCTTTAGGAACGCTGGCATTTTGTCTGGGCCGGAAATCAATGGGCTGCAATTAGAAGGTCGATGCTGAATGGTCTTTACTGTAACAGCATGTAACATTATTGATTTAATTATAATACTTTAAAACGTAATTTGCGTAGTTTTCATTGCAAATTGGATTTTGTCCAATGAAAATGCAGCATTAACGTTATTTATAATTTTGATTGTATTTGCTTCTTCGACTGACATATGCTAAATGTCAATATGGATAACCATGTTGTGTAGGATGTGCATCAAAACATTGCTCTTTAGTGACGCTAGTGGTCACAATCTCCACAGTGTACCTTTACGATTGGTACTAAATGCGTATGTTCAATTCCGAAGTACCCTCAACCATTTACGAAAACATTTACACACCTTAGGCATGGACACACACACTCATCGCATCTAATTTAAACTCGTGTTTTTTCCCTCTCCCCTCCCTTAACTTGGTTTTCTGGTTCCATCCTTGTCTCTTCACTTCTTCCCTCAGCTCTTCTCTTTACATTTATCTCCATTAACTCTTGTCCTGTCCTCCCCTGTTTGCTCTCCTCACTCATCCTCCTCTCCTCCTGCACTTCCTTGTCCTGCCCTCCCCTCTGCCCAGCTCTTGCCTGCCGTCCTCCCGTCATGCTTGTCCATCCTTCACTGTCCTGCCTCCTTTCTCTCTAACTTTACTTTTCTCCTTCTTTTTGTCGTGACCTATTCTCCTCGACAAAAAAAAGCACATCTTCCACATCATCAACCATCTTCTCCTCTTCCCTCCCCACCTCAGTGTCTGTTGGTCCATTGAGTCAGTTGAGTTTCCCTTTAGCTCCTTCATAAGCAGAGACACACACACAGAGGCTTTTCTTCACCGCTCTAGTCTAAGTTTACTTTAGAATTCTCAAATATTCACATGTCGGTTTATGATTTTCATGCCGTTCATGTTCCCTGAGGGATCAAACATGTGACACCGCTCAAAACTGTTTCTGATGCACGCTCCCGGCAAACTTTCATTCGGCAACACAACATCGATGTGTTAACTTTTGCTGCACGCTACTCCTCCATTTCTGCCCGTGCTGCTCGACTTCCTTTCTGACGTCTTCCCTTTTCTTGGTGTCACTCTCAGTGGAATGGTGAATTTCTCTTTACACTTCCTTGCATCTGCTGCCACAAAAACACACACTTGCACACACACACAAACACACTCAGACATAAATCACTGTCAAAAAAATTCACATCCACAATTCCCAACATCCTTTTCCTGCCATCGTATCCTTCCATCATTGGATCTTTCAGTCGCTCAACTGGGCCTCAACTCTCTAACCCTGCAAAAGAAGATATATTTAAATTGTAGAGAGGTGATATTTAATTTTGGAAAAGGAGGGAAATAAATGGTCTACAAAAGTATTTTGCAAACTGGAAAAAAATAGGCACGCTCCCACTAAAATTACTGGATGTAGACCCAAATTGAAATGGTTCTTCCCTGAACCATATCACATCCTTCCACCAAGTTTTGCCGTTATCTGTCCATGAGGTTTAGATATCTGACATAACATAACCTCCTTGGTGGAGGTAATAAGACTCAAATTGTGTCTGTCACTGTTTGGAATTGTTACAAAAACACAACGTGATAGGAGTAATTTTGTGATGTCAGGCCATCGTCAAAATCACTGATGATGACATGTGTCCTTGTCTGCTGGTTCAATGACCTCTATGGAAACCAGAGTGAAACAGAATGAGAGAGGATGAAGACGGAGTGGAGCTCATACGGAGCGGCATGGAGGAAGAAATTGAGAAACAGAGGTAGAGGGATAGAAAGAGAAAGGGGGATATTGGGTCCCAGCAAGTTGGGCTGGGGGTGCTGGTGGCAGAGGAGAGACGGTGGTCGGACCATGTCTGGGGAAATGTGACTCAGCTGACCCGATGACAGGGACATCGATCAACAAGTGGTGCGTGGATGTGTGTGAGTGTGGGAGTACTGGGGATTATACTACCAGGGGGAGAGTAAACTTGGTAAACACATCGTGGACAAGGAAAAACTCAGAGATAACTTAATCACAATTACAAAAACTGCGACAGCGTTTTGCCTTGTTAGGACAAATTCCAATTAGCAGGATTAGTCAGCGATTAACGAGGCCCGGCAAAATCCAACAACTGAGAGTTTAAAAGAAAACTGTTGAAGAAATGATCCACTTATTTTAATGTTTAAATCTGTTTCTTATTCTATTGGACTGAGACCACCTCTTTGTGTTTGAAAAAATTTGACAGTCTCCAGTAATTAATCCAATATAACATTTTCTTCTAACCAGTGTTTTGCAGGGCTACTGCACAAAGTTTCATAACAATGTAATGTTTTTTTAATTGGCTTCCTCCAGCCCCTCTTCAGCTAATTGACATCAATCTACTTTAAATCTCTGCAAGTTGTGTTTTAGACCAAATTACTGGGAACTTTTAGAGACTGGCTCAATTGTCTGGTCACCCAGAATGTCTGGAAACATCCCAGAGTTAGTGGTGGAATCCACATTACTCACTTTGGCCTCAGACAATGTTACACAGGCTTTCAGTGATACATCTAAGCTCTAGCACATAGCCATTCATAAACATCCTCCAGAGATGAATTGACATTTATGTCCCCTTAAATATTGTTACAATTTTAACATTAAGTAAACATAGACGGTGCAAATTGAGGGATGGAGACAGACGGAGAGAAAAGGCAGAGAGGAGGAGCGAGAGACCGAATCCTCCAAAGTAAACTCATGTAATTTGCATGTTTGGTTCAACAGTTGCCTCAAGAAGCATGTAAACAATGTTGTGTTCAATGCTGCGATGCAAGACTTCAGTTTCAAGCTCATTAAAGGAAGTGAACAATGATCGCAATCATCATACAGCTCTTAAAAATACATTGTGTAATATCGTTTTTTAAATACACTCGTATCAGATCAGTATCAGGACGTCCAGCCATTGGAATCTGTATCAGGAATGTAAAGAGGTATTGGAACATCCTCAGCAACACAACACAAATGTAAAATGCAGCTGAAATTAAATGGAGCTATGGATTACATGTGCGTAGACACATTTGTGTTTAAATTCATCTTCCTGTGTAATGATTTCCTGTTGCAGACAATGACAGCGCAGCGTGTCTTTCACTGAGATTGTCAAAAATCACTCACTAGCAGACAGATACTCCACTCTGATATGAAAGATAACGACAGTAATGTGTGTGTGTGTGTGTTTGTGTGTGTGCACGTGGCTAAGTAATTAAATAAAAAACAATCAGTGTCAATATTTAACAAACACAATATCAAGCAGCACTGAAACCATTATCACATCTCAGTATCTCTCCCTCTCTTGTACCCATCTGGCTTTGCTTGTCGCTGCCTTTCCTTTCTCTTTCTTCCTGTCCTACACGCTTCACTGTGTTCTGATTATTGGCTGTGTGTTTTTGTGTGTGTGTGTTTTTGTGTAACTGCGTGAAATAGAGCCGGATGTGCATTCTTTTTTTGTGTGTGTGTGTGTGTGGGGAGTGGGGGATCACAGATGGGCTTTGTCAAATCTCTGTACATCTGGCGTTGTTCCTGTTGTAATCCTCACACTCTCACCCACTCGTGTATGTACAGTATGGGATATCATTTCCCTCGGTCATCGTCACATTTACACATAAAGCACTTGTGCACGACACTGACTCACCAGAGCATCGTACATTTACACACTTTCAGTTTGGCCCTCTCTCACACATGCACACGTTGTGCAGCAGGACACAGCGGGTACCGACTCCTGTTGTGGCCGGTGTCTGCCAAAGTCAACATGCCAGGGAATCTGGACCGTGCCAGGTTTAATGGCAGCCAATGGCTCACCACTATTAAAACGCCAGATTTCAATGGTTGAAGCCTGACTTGTTGTAGAGCGCCACCCATTGAGCGGAGATTGGCAAAAATAACATGTCTGAATAATATATTTGTATTCGCGTTTCTTCACAAATTGAAAACAGTTGCATTTACAGTCTATTTATTTGATTTCCAGATGATGCTGTTCCCAAAAAAATGTACAATGTCAAAAGTTGAAGCTTCAGGGTTTGACCGAAAGTTAATCAAAGATCCAGTTAAATATTACACGTTTTAAAAAATGATAATCGATAAAGAAATATTTCCTGCAATAGAAACATAAAGTAAAAACTGATTTTTCCTATTTGCATCACATGATTTGTTAATTATTTCATCTAAGGGTCAACACTTGCCTGCATGAGTGAGCGCTACCCGTGTGTGTGCTTGTCTATGTGTGTGGTTGTGTGTGTGTGTCAGCTGTTCGAGGTCCCTGTCCAGGATCGGGACATATGCTTCTAAAGACTCCTGTGGACTCACACAGACACACACACACACACACATGCAGACCTTTGCAATCCAAGGACGCCCATGAAAAAAGAAAAACTCAACGAACTGAGTTTAATATGGGGATGTAGGCTTTTGGTTTTAAATGTCGGCACTAAATTAATTAGATTAGATTAGATTAGATTTAACTTTATTGTCATTGCACAGTACAAGTACATATGCAACGAAATGCGGTCTAAGGAAGTTAAAGTGCAGCGATGGAATATGTTAAATAAATAGGAAGCACAGTTAGAAACATACATTGAATTTGAATGGAAATATAAATGGAATATGAACAGTATTAAGAGTAAGGTATGATATAGTAATGATGAATACACTAAGAGCAAGATAAATAAATAACTTAATCCTTATGAAATCAATGATGAAGTTGAAGATGCTATCGCCTATATTTTGTACAACCGTGCTATGTGATTTGTCTTATTCTGAAAGTTTTCTTGTGACCCAAATGAGTTAGTGTTGTGCGAATTAGAGAAGCAAACAATACTCTAAATAATCCGGAGTTTAAATACAGAAACAGTTCATTTCCTTCAGCATTTCTCTTTAGCAGGCTTCATTTTTTTCTCCTTTGTTCTAATTCTCTCTCTCTCTCTCTCTCTCTCTCGCTCTCTCTCTCTCTCTCTCTCTCTCTCTCTCTCTCTCACTCTCTCTCTCTTTCTCTCTCTCTCTCAGCTGTCTCATTCACTCTTATCTTATCCCTACGTGCCCACACACCATAACCGAACCAGCCTGCTTATTCATGTTGCACAGAGGTATCACTTTATTTCTCTGCTATTATTTTTTTTGTGAAGTCGCCTCAGTATGACTCGCCCCAGACAGCGCTTTGCTGTCCCACCCTCATTATATTTTCACACTTTGCCGCCCTACGACACACACACACACACACACATACACACAAACACACACACACACAAAACACACACACACAAACCCCTCTGTATTTGTGTATTTTCTTTGTCCCACTGGAACACATCTACTCCTCTATCCTCATCCTTTTGTAATGACAAATGCTAATTTATAATTACACGTCACCAAATAACTGTTTTTATTTATTTATTTTACAGCATATTGTTTCAAATATCTACATTACGGTTGAATTTAAGAACACGTAAGCCTAGTCCCTGCACATTTACAGCCCTGTGTCCTAGAAATTACATTACAAAATACAAACAAATTTAAATACAGATAAATCAATATATAAAAAATAAATCAGAGGAAAACCTTTCCTGGCCACAGTTACATTTTCTTCATAATGTATATAGTGCTGCAGTTGTATATTAAGGTTATTTCTGGTAGACGAGGTTAAATATGAAGTTTTTTTGCGTTAAAGTTAAATCTTCACGTCTGAATTATGAGCAATCAAAGTGAAAATGTATCAAAGAAACACAGATTGCATATTAAGGGAAATTGGACGTTTAATAACCAGTGAGCAAACAACCCAACAACTGCCACCTTACTCTGACGGAAATGATGCTAAATCCTGATTGGTTCCATTTTAGCCACTTCAAACCTGTTGCTTAGCAAACGTGGGAAAAATATAAAAATGTGAAATAACCTGCAACATAATAACTAATAGAGTTTTATTATAGAATTCCATCAACATAACTGAGGCTGAATAAAAAAATAAGTTTTCAGGACTTCTATCTAAACTTCTAAACTTCTAAACTTCTAAAAGCACCACTCTCCTTGAACTGTACTCACCTCACCTCAAGTCAGCATTCAGTTCTAAGTCACACAAGTGATCTGTTGGTTGTTCTGTACCTTGCACAATATAACGCTGACAGCACAAGCTGTGGGTTTGAGTGATGGGGGATCAGAACTCATCACAGCACAGTCAGTGAAACCGTGGGTCCTCTTTGGAAATGAGAGACTGAACCATAACCCCCAGTAAATCCCAGGATTCAAGATCCCAGTGTTTTTGAAATGCCTGGTAGACAACTCAATGGAAATATATTGTAATAAACTAGCAATATATCCCTTAGGATGTATGCATGTTGTGGTGTAATGCTAAGATTACAAAAAGTGACACATTATTGTCGAGCCTCCTGAGTGTATGAGATTTATATTCACAACACGGGGGCCGATGTGTCTGTGCTCATGTGGGGAAGCCGTTACAACACAGTGTGCTGTTGTGTATGTTGTGTCAGCGGGTTGTAATCCATGTGTGAATTTATGTGGAAAAGCTGATAGATATGAGCATGTGTTTAAATCATGGTGTTATATCATGAAAATGCATTTCACAAGTCAATGAGTCTGGGATTTACACGCTGCTGTCGTGATTTTAATTGATGATTAGCTTCACTGTGTCAGTTTTTATGAATGGATGCTTTTATTATCGTTACACAGGCTAATCTTTTTCTTTATTTTCCTCCTCTTCCGTCCATCTGTCTCTGTTCCATCTTTCTCTCCTCTGTTCAGTGTCCGACAGCCCGGCAGGAGCAGCAGGCGGCGGACCAGGGGGGGGGTCCGACTCCTCCCAGCCCCGCTTCTCCTCCTCGCTCCCCACCTACCTGCCCGTCCAATGCCAGCTAAGTGGTGCTGACTCCGCCTTCTTCCTGCGGGAAGCCAATCAGGAGGTGATGCGAAACGGCAGCCTGTCGTCGCGGACCGAGCCCTTCTTCCTCCACCAGCTGGAGCCGGGCGTCGCCCCCCCCCCACGCCTTGCCCAGTGTCAACTGCAGCTACGGGAACCTGAGCATCGAGCAGCCAATCCCAGTGGAGCTGCTGCAGGGTCCGCCGCAGCACGTGCTGCCGTCGACCAACCACGTGACCCTGAACTGGAAGGTCAAAGGTCAAGTTGTGGTGCCCAGAGTCGGGTCAGCAAGGCCCTGGATACAGGTAATGGCAGTTTTCACGGCTTCTAATGTATTAAAATATGAACTTTATATGCAAACCCCATAAAAGAAACAGGATCAAATTCAAAGAAACTTTAAAAGATTCCATCTGTAAGTTAATGTTTGTCTTTCTGCTCTTGGAACCACTATAACAGCTCGAAGGGAAAGAGAAAGACATTGTGACAGGAAGTTATTTTTTCCCATAAACCCTCAATATGATCTGAAACGTGTGTGTTTCGTTTTCAGGTTCTGTTTTACTTAGTCGGGCGGCGCTGGGATGAGCCTGACCCGCCTCCTCCATCCCTCCTGCCATGTGTCAGAGCTGTGGCCGTCCGGGACACCAGCGAAGCAGCACCATCGGCTGGCTGCCGACTCGTGGGACCATCTGGCATCTGTGTTGTCCGTCTGGAGATTCCCCCAGCTTGGTTTACACCACAGCAAGTGAGAAAGAGACCTCCTGAGGTGACTCTACCATCAGTGGATGTGTATTTCTCCATCATACCACTAGAAGGCGCTGATCAAGAGTGTCCCTTCATCGTTAACGAGCCATGGAGAAGCCCAAGTGCCAACGTTGGGCCTCTCGGAGGCCTGGGCATGGGCCTTGGGGGGCAGTGGAGCCCCCTGGTGGAGGGGGGTCTTCAAGACATGTTGAAAGCTGGTTCTGTTGTAATGACCACGGGCCCGGTTTCCGCCAAGGGACAAAGACTGAGACTTGATGACAACGTGGAGGTTCTGGTGCCACCCAGCCCGGTTCGGCTCGGCAAGACGGTGGCGTTCGGTGTCTACATGAAGACAGAGTCCCACATGGAGCAGTTTACACTGAGGTAGGAACTCAAGTGTTTCCTTTGGTTTCTCTCTGAGTCTTACCTCTATCATAACAAGTCGGTCCTTTCCCGCTCACCCACACGCTCTCGTCTCAACACTGCCATCACCTTCATATACTGAGCCTCTTTCAGGAGCCAGCAGTGCAAAAAACCTCATGAATATTCGGGGCTGATCCAAGGAGAGAGGAAAACACAGAGAATGAGAATCGAGGGAAGGGAAGGGCGACTTAGAGGAACTGAGGTTTGAGGGAATGTGAGAGAAAAGGCATTAAATCCGAGGCTCAGTGTGGCGTGGACATCCCTCCTGTGTGTGATCCGATCACAAGTGGACAGCTCAGATGCATCAGATCACACGTTGCATTAGAATGCGTATCCACGTGCATCTCCAGTGACCACGTGTAATCGGATCTCACGTCCCCCCCCCCGCTCCATATGCAAATAAACACATAAATCATTTCTGTTTGCAAAGACCAAACGTATTGTTGTTTTTAGCCTGTCGGAGTTTGACAGAGCGAGAGAGAGAGAGAGAGAGCTTGGCAAGGAAATGCTGATCGAATCAATGTGCTGCTCAGACTGAAAGAATTTCATGTTAATTTCAAATAGCACAACGAGAAATAAACAATAAATGTCAGTCAAATGTATATATTCAGTTTTAAAACAACAGTTTGAGGTCACAGGTGTATTCACCTATTCTGGCTCCTCCATGGTGTGAGGGTGGCAGAACTGGAACTTCATGTACTAATGGTTAATTTCTCTCTAACAGCTGCAACAAAGCTAGTGGAGCCAATCAGGCAGTGTCTGTAATAAGTGAAGTGAAGTCGAGTGTAAGCTTCAGCGTGGTTCAGAGAATCGGGAAGAGGAGGAGTCAGGAGGACCACCGGGGGGGCTACTCCCGGGCACGAGGGCGTGGCAGGCTCTGTGAAGAAAGGAGAGTTAGTAAAGAGAATGAATGAGCTTATGAATGAGCTGTGACACTTTCATTGCAGAACAGTGCAAAGTATAAGTATAAGATGCACACAGCTTCACATCACCAGCCTCACTCCTCTCATGTGAAACGACTGGACCTCTGTGTGGCAGCAGTAAACTGAGACCTGACTCATTGATGGGTGATTTCGATTCTGTGTTGCACTGCGGACAGGATATTTGAAATTCAAGGAAGCAGACGGGAGCGACGGCAGTGAATGGGCGATTGTGATAAGACACTCAAGGAACCAGTGACTATAAAGTATCGAAACACCTTTATTGGTCTGATTCAATCTGTCTTGTTTCCTGCATTTCTATCAAAAGAGGGAAAAATTGATAGAATCACAGTTGTTTGTTTCTCTGTGCTCAACCCTTCTCGCGGTCAGCTGAGGACACTGGAGAAAAAAGGGACAAGTGGCACCACACCTTGTCCTGCTACCTGCTGACACACACAAACGCACACACACACACAGGCAGACCCACACACAGGCAGACACACACCATAAGAAACACAGACAGAGGGAAATAAATACTCCACCAACATCCTGCCCTCACTATTTCTCTCTCTCATGTGCAAATACATACTTCATCGCTGTGCATGCACACACTCTGACAGTGACCTGAGTGTGTATTGAGAATACACAGACAGACACACACACAGACACACACGCACACAAACATATATACACACACACACCGGACACACACAGACACACACACTGAGAGGTGTCCTCTCTGTTTCTCCCTACAGACACGTTTTCTGGGTCTTTGTTGTACAACTCTCCTGCTGTGTGTGTGTGTGTGGGTGTGTGTGTGTGTGTGCATGTGTGTGTGCAGACATACTGTTGTGTGGCATTGCCATACTGTTTACAGCAGCTGTTACTCAGTTGTTTAAGTGATGTGTCCAGCTGTTTCTGTTCTTAAGAATGTCCCATTGAAAAATCTCTAAGCTCTTCCTGCTCGCATTTGAGTTGAGTGTGTGTTTGTGTGTGTGTATACATGCGTGCGTGTGTGTGTGTCCATCCCTCCTACCTGCAGCTTGCCCTCTGCCCCAGCGCACAGACCCGTGGATAATCTCCCATGTTAGAAGCACAGCGAGACATGTAATAAGGCTTAAGTGGATGTCGTTCCTGTTTCGTGAGCGTGCACATGCATGTGTGTGTGCGTGTGACACATAATAAGCCGTAAGTGTGCTCCATCACACTGAGGTGATGTGATTATGATAAACTGCTGAGGAGATGGGGGGACACGGAGGGAGGATGAGTCAGAGACGGACAGTGACGGAAAGGGGAAGGAGAGAGAAGAAATGACAGAAGAAAAATGGAGGTTCTAACAGGAGGATGGAGAAAGAAACTGAAAGAGGGACAGAGAAAGGATTCCTTCACTTTCATGTCTTACTCACTCGGAGAGGCAAGGACGGAGGAATGGAGGGAACACACACACTTGCCAAATTGGATGGGTCGTCCTGGCTGGATCCCCTGTCACTGGGCTTGTAGTGTCATGTAACCATACATGATTCTGTCACTCAGTAATTGGACTGCTCCTCTGCAGGGAGTAAACTGAAACCGAGGTTGTGGAAGAGCCATCACTTAAACTGCAAAGTCTTTAACTATTATCATTCTAAAAATGTTAAATCTAAAACTCCTCAAAGTTTCAATTTTTATATATTTTGAATCCTGCATTTGTTTAAACGTTGTCCCCTCACTCCTAGTTTTCTTGTTACTCATTTGTGTATGCCTAATTTGCTTCAACAGCAATTAAAACAATTAAAGTCAGTTTAAGAGATAACTTCTAATAGAAAAGACGATTTTCAGGACAAATCCTCAATTTCATCTAAATATATCTTGCAAAAAAACTATTATTTGCTATATTCATACTTTAGGGTCATAAGAATATGTATAAAAGGATAATGAAGAAAGAAAAATAGATAGAAACAACAACTAATGTGTTTCTCTTACTCCCTGATGTACAGTAACTGCTCCAGGACCAGTTCTAGACGATGTGCCAATGCCACAGTGTGAGACTGCTTGAAAATTATACCGAGAGACAATTAAACATAATGGCCACACCTCAGCCGACCCGTGTGAGGTGCTGGACGTGCATGTAATTGGTTTTTGACACTGGTACTCAAGCCCTGAAGATAATGGCCCAGTGCTCCAGTCTGTGTTCCTTAAGGAAAAGAGGAGAACATGAAAAGGGAGAGATTTTTTTCACAGCCGCCAACACAAATACAGTAAATATCTCTTCAAGGGCCAAATGATTTTATGAACGGGGTTGAAGAACGGCCTGAACTATCAAAGCACATTTTACTTTGAAAACCCTAATGCACACAGTTGTTCAGGCATTTTCTCTCGGATCATCTTCCATGTTATATTTACCTCGGTAAACTTCCCCTCTGTGCATGGATCCTAACCCAGTGCAGCAGATGTCGAGTTCCGTGCAGCTGCAGTTCAGTGAGCGTTCACTAACAAGTCATTAATACAGACTCTGAACCAGTAGAAACCTCTTCCCATGTACGTTAAATGCTGTGAATTATGCATTTGTTAGCATTGGAACATTTTTCAGCAGTGGGGCTGTTGACAGACTGAGGGTCAAAGTGATTAGTGTCTCCCTCATTAAGAAGCTGTCATCTTGAACTGTGTGTTATCTTTGTTGGGCTGGTTAATTAGTTAGATGATTACTGATGAGGGGGGGGGGATGCTGTGTTTGTGTGTGTGTGTGTGTGTGTGTGTGTGTGTGTGTGTGTGCGTGTGTGTGTGTGAGAGAGAGAAATAGACAGAATGAGACGGCAATTATCAAACGGCAAACAAGTATTTCTCTCTGCTCGTGTTTTCTCGTTTTTATTTCTTTCTATCTGTTTTCGTGGGACTCGTTACAATAGTAATTTGTTTGTGAATGGAATTTATCGTTCTGTGTGTGTGTGTGTGTGTGTGTGTGTGTGTGTGTGTGTGTCTGTCTGTCTGTATGTGTCTGTGTCTGTTAGGATTAGTGGATTTTTTCTAGGATCAGAGGGGAGATGTTCTTCTAAGGACCAGCTCGTCCTCTCTTGTGGCTTCAAAACACACAAACACACACACACACTAACACACACACACACACACACACATACACACACACACACACAAGCCCAGGATACCTTTATTTCACAAAGCTCCACCATCGATTTCACCTCACATGCCCTTTCACCAGCGAGGAGCCGGAATTGATTGTTTTTTGCGCCCCTGTGTGTGTGTGTGTGTGTGTTTGTGTAACCTTACCTTAACACACTGCATATGCTTGTTTGTATAATTGTGTTCATGCACATTTGCTGTGGTACCCCTCCGTGTTGTTTGTGTATCACATGTGACGTGCGTATATGTTCTGTTGTGTCAGAGTGTGAGTGTCGTTGGCTGATGGGATTTTCTCATTGTCTTCCTTTGCCTCTCTGTTCTCTTCCCTCGCTCTTTATTTGCGTGTTTTTTTGTGTTGTCGCCTTTCAACTCACAAATTCATTCTGTGCCGTCTTGAAAAGGCACAAAAGGATAAAAAACGAGAATTAGATTCATTTCTTTCATTTGGGATGGAGCCAATAATTACGCTTCCGGGGTATGAGAAGAAAAAAAGAAACACTCTTCCAATGAATTGGAAAGTATCACATTCACAAAGTGATTGGGTTTCAGGATTTGTGCTCGTTTTATGAATTTAAATATTTCATATCATACTTTTTCTTCATATTGAACTGAAAAGTTATTAGTTAGCACATTATTTTATACATATTATATACTATCTTTTTTTTGCAGGTGTATTGTATATTAAGTTTGTTCTAACCGATGCCTGTTAAACAAATATTAACCAATTAACACATTAGATTAAAATTTCATATAATGGAGAAAAGTACAGTGTCTGATACATTCAAAATTACAGTGGATTTTAACAAGGTTTAAAGTTTTACATGAACAAACAGCAGCCTTATCATTAGAAAATGAGGATTCACCTGTCATCCCACTGCAGCACTGCCATGCTCTCACTAACACACAGACACGCACACACACACATACACCACAGTCACTACGATGGCCCGGTAGACCCTAAAAACATCTGTGGTTCCAAGTTTTTAGAGTCTTAGTCCGGCAGACGTCGGCTTTAACCTTCTGCTTACGCTGTGCACGACGGGCTGCAGCCACTCTGATGCACATGAGAGTAAACTGCAGACACATGTTCAGTGGCTTATCTCCATAAATCATCCCTTGTTATCAGGCCAGGCAGTTCTCCGCAGACAGCACTTCTACTAGTTTTTATTCCGAAATAGCAACATGCTGTGAGGTCAGGGTAGTATCTAGTGTACAGTCTGGTAACTGAGAGCCACAGCTGAGAACACCTGCTCAGATGGTTTTATTTGTTCTAACAGATTAACCAAGAGGACAAATCAGTCACAATTGTCATAGTAAACAGTTTGGAGCTGAGAATCCCTGTGCAGAGGAAGAACCTGTGGTGGAAGACGTAGGTTAAACTGTGGCCAAATGAAACACTAAGGTAATTATGTTTTAAACATCCACAACAACCATAACCTATGTTTTCTTATAAAAGTAGGGTTAGTCTTTCACTATCCATGACCCAGTGGCATTAAGTGCCAGAGAAACAATGGGGAAACATTGATTATTTGTGTATCATCACCTAAACGATGACTCTCTACAGGAATATACTCAATTTAATGTTGTTGTTGTTTTTTTTATCCCACTCTTCGTCTTTTCCAGGCAGCATTACTTTTACTTTTGTGTTCCTGCTTCTATTTATCATGTTTTCTAAAGGAAATCTTTCATGTTCTCTGGATCAGAGATCATTTCTTTGTCTCTTCCCTGTTTCAGTCTCTGCCTCTTCAGCAGCAGCACTCTAAATAATCACCAGAGCCATTCAATTGGACTCAACACGGGATGTACTCACGCTCGACTACATACATTTCTGCAGCCCGCCGTCCTCTCGCTGATCCATTATTCTCATAAAATTGCCACTTACCTATTGCTTTAACATTCATCCATACTGTGATGAAGGAGTGAGACATATGGGCATTATATTGAACCCAGTGGAAGGGGTTGGTTGGCTAATTCGATATATTATATAGAGACTGAGAATGAGAACAAGAAAGACTAACTTGAACAAAGTCTTTATATAGAGAAATAAATGACTTATAGAAAAGGAGAAACTTTTCAATCATAAATGTCCTGTATTTAAGTGACCTGAGATTAAAACTGACAATTCATATCCTTGGTGCTGGAACTGGATTTGCAGACGTGAAAGCTGCATTAAGTCATATTTACTATGTTAGCAGAGACTTTTGGAGCTTATAGCCTCTTAAAGGCCAATGTCTGTTCAGAAAAGGCAAATATTTTTAAGTCGCCATTCAATATTGATTAAGAGGGGTCAATTTTTTCAAATGTTGAGGGTTCCACCTCGATTCATATCAAGGTTAATAGTGTGATTTAGATTTTCTATCCTCCATGGTAGAACATGGAGAGAGATTGTTTCTAAGAGCTAAAACCCTTGTGTGGATGGAGATAATTTTTTAGTTTTTAACAACATTTAGAAATTAAAACATTTCCCCAGATGCGTAGGCAGTCGTTCTCATCACAATGTAGATGACCAATGGCCAATGTGAGTCCACTTCTGAGCCAGGCTAAAGAAGGGTTGAGCTGAGCAAAGCCTTCAGACACATTTTATCATCTGTGCTCCTGGATTAAGAACAAGTAAAAACACTTCAGATTTACAGGAGCAGGTATTATGGGGTTAAAGAGGCTCTACCTGCTCATACATTCACAATAAATCTCATCCATTCATTTGAGTCAACAGTATTTCTGATCATCCTGAAATGCTTCATTCTATCAAAGGATGATTTGATCGTGTTTCTGGTCACTAGTGTGAAGCAAGGGTTCGAGAGGTCATGTCTATGAATATCTTAACAGAAGTCAGGGATTAGGGTGACACAGAGCCATGTGCACACACACACTACATGGAGCATATATGTTTTGGAATTACAGACACACACATACACAGTCGGACACACTCACTTCTCTGTTTCCTAGTGGCAGGAGACGCTCTGTGGAAATCCTGCTGATTGGAGGAGGTCAGACCAGAGCCCAGAGTCGGGGGTGTTCTGGTTTATCAAATAGAGTTCCTTGTAGTCAGCAGCAGCCTGTCTGTGCCACTGTGAACTAGACGAAAGCAAACCATGATAACATGTGAAGCACAAGGCTGTGGATGTCTCCTCTGTTATTTGTAGAGTAAAGTGAAGCCAAATTGTGGTTAGCTGCAGTATAGGTCATAAACCACGCCTCCTCCATGTTGGTGGATGGGCATGCACCAAACCCCAAAGTCATACATTCATTCAAAGTTTTTTATTGTTCAATTTAAGTTTTTCTGGAAAGTTTGGTTTAAATTGTTTACAAACAAACAGTATCACGACTGTACTGATGTTTTGTATAACAGGACGAAGTGGAGTTTTCCATCTTTATATACAGTTTATGATTAGACCTACATTTTTTATTATATATGATTTTAATCATTTGATGGTGGTTTGCCAGCCACATATCACCTCCTCTTGGAAAAGTGCATTGAGGTGCTGTGATTTAACAACTTGTAGGGCCAAGAGAATTAAAACGAAGGGGAAAGGTCAATTGAGTTTGTAGGTTAAAAGGTTAATGGAATTCACATGAAGCTGGAGGTTGTGAGTACAGAAGAACTAAGAGTTAAATGTTTTATGAATAAAAAAACACTTGTGGATTAAACGTGTATTGTGTGGTGGTTTGTTCAAACACATCAACTTTGCTGCCATTGCATTTAGAAAAATTAAGGATGTTCTGAAATATACAAGGACAAAGATAGCATTACCGAAAACCATGTGAATAAAACAATATTACATGTTGTACCAATAGTCGACTGAATTTAATATTGCAGAACAGGGACATGTTATTTTCATGTTGGCTCATCAACCAGAGCTTTTCAATGGTCGGACCTGCAGATCAAAGTTATTTCTGCTTTAAGCGCATGAGGTCTGTTTCCCTTTCCCTCGCTGGTATTGACTTGCTCAGGCAGTGAAACCAGTCACTACCATGATGTGATGAACCAGTTATCTCTGTGGGACTGAACACATGCAAGCCGCACACATCAACACCCACTCTGTTTCTCTCTTCAACCCACACAGTCATTCAGTGGGCCGATCTGTTTATTCCCTTAATCCAGTCTGCACTATCATGCTGTCTACAGAGCTCTCCCTCCACTTTCTACTCTCCGTACCCTTCAATTTCCCTGTCACCTCCTCCCATTCTTTTCTTCTCCTCCTGTTTTCTCCCTCGCTCTCTCCTTCCATCTCAAATCAGTCATGAATATTCACGAGGGTGTTATTTGCATTGCTGGCTCCTGAAAGAGGCTGAGTACACAAAGGTGACAGCCATCAACCTCGGCATAGCGCTGCTGTTTGTGTTTTGGGTGCTCTGCGTGTGTGTGTGTGTGTTTGTGCGTGAGGTGTGTGTGTGTGTGTGGTGTGTGTGTGTGTGTGTGTGTGTGTGTGTGTGTGTGTGTGTGTGAGGGCGAGAAAGGAAATAGACAGAGGTAGACCCAGAGGAGGAGAACCAGGAGCGGGTGAAAGGACGAGAGTCAGAGCAGAGGAGTGGGGGTTGTGTGTGTGTGTGTGTGTGTGTGTTGCTGCCATGTCACTGGCAAAGTGACGCTATCGCTGCAATTCTAATTAATACGTCCCTGAGTACGAGTGTGTTTGGATTGAAATTGAAACATTTTTGCTTTTTGAACTGGGTTATTGATATGACAGTGATCCTCTTGGCGCGTGCACGGCTGCTCACATGTTCACTTCGCTGTCGCTTCAGATAAAATTCCCCGTCTCTCCCGGTCGTTTGACTGACGACACTCTTCTGTCGCTTCTTCTCCTCCGCACGCCTTCATCGCTCTTTGAGTCTGGATCTGCCAACGCTGGGTTGAGGAGGCTTGAAATGAAAATGCCTGGACGGTGATTGTGTTTTGTTTACTGTTGGTGCCACTCTTGTTTGCAGGATGGAAGAGCCCCATTTGGATTCCTCCTGAATCCTGGGAACGCACCACACGCTCGTAGTTGTGCGTTTTAAACCGAGTCGTGTATGTGTGTGTTTTCCTGTGTGTTTGAGCATTTACCTCTCGGTTACCCCGGGAGTTCTAAAAATGAGTTTGGGTTTAAGTTTGTTTTTATTATAACAAGCTGAAGGGAAAACAGTTGATATTTTTACTAACTGAGAGAAATCCCCTCTTGCAGCTTTCTACCCTGAAATAATTATTTTCTTTGCCTGGGAACCGGGCTCATGAAAACACGTTGTGAGCTTTATTATTCTCGGAGCCACTTGAAATAACCTACAGATGTGCGTATTGTAGAATTCCCATATTTACTGTGCGCTGCCTGAACTGCAGCGGCTCTGAGGTGGATCCTCTGGAAGCTGCGAGACACTGTGTGTTTTTCTTTAAAGAGAATCCATCTTGTTTTGGGACATAATCGTGGGTGTAGATGCAGGACAGATGCATTACAATGCAGCTTGGGATTGTGATGATGTGATTTTTGATTCGAAGAAATACCAGAGGAACGTCTTGGACAGAAACTTTGAATTAAATATTCTCTATCGAGCAGGTGTCACTGAACATAAAGTTCACTGGTTGATGTAGGGACTGGGTTATACTGGTGTGGGGGGAGCAGATGCTGGACGATGAGCTTCAGGTGTGTCAGTTCAGTTGGGTGGGGAAGAACCAAGTAGTTAAACCCAGCTACAGACAGACACACACACACAAATACACACACACAAACACACACAAGGAGCCAATTATACAAAACTTTTATTGCATCACATTTCTTCTGGTAGTGAGAAGCAAAGCCGAAGAGAATAAAAAAGAAATTACACTAAGCAATTAATTAGTGTTTTATAAGATATCTCAGTGTGTACTGTTTCAATATAAAAGTTAAATTGAAGAATTATAATTGCATTACTTTGGAGTTAAAATGCTGATAAAACAAAAAGGAGTAATGTAGACTAATATTAATAAACTAATATATGTAAACGTGTGTGTAAAAGGGATGTCACAATACCCAAAATTCAGTAGTAAGTAACGATACAATGACATTTTTACGATACCCAATTCGATACCACGGACAAAAACAGAACAATGAATCCAATTTACTTTAACACATAATCCTTTATAAAAATAAGATACAAAAAACAACCGTGGCTATGTAGCCTTCAAGTAATAAATAAAGACAAAAGACTTTTAAAGTTATAAACCAGAACAGTGGCATTTGGAATTTTTTTTTAATTTCGGTTATCAGGTAAAGCTCAAGGCTGCAACACACAAACACACACAGAGACACACATATATACTCGATTGCAAGTCTGCTGTATGTGAATATAAATTTATGTATGTATATTTATATATATACCTAAAATATACACACAAACAGATTTTTGCCGATCTCAAAAACATTTTCAGAACTAAAGCATTTACAGGTGAAAATAAAAAGGCGAGACCTGACTGTTTTCTCCACACAGATAAAAGTCTTATTTGTGCTCGATCAAGTGTGACTGTCTCTCTTTTCCCTTTCAGTCCCAATCCAGCTGTGGAATGGCTGTCCTCTTTACCCACCGGGCCAGTGAGCAGCATCACAATTGCCTAGAATTTGTTTTTCTGTGCTGCTGCAGAAAACGCAGGTCGGCCACAGAGGACAAGAAAAAAACAAATCTGCCTGTAGAAACACATTTTTTCTGTTTCTCGGATTTAGTGGCGTTTGTCTCTGCAAATAAAAAGCTACGCTATGAAACAGGAGACCTGAGGAATAGTGAGTTCAACTAATCTGTCGCTAAGATTTCCTCTCAGCCCTGATCACCCATGTGTGTGAGTTTGGTTCTGCGCTGTGTGATCTCAGGCTGTTGTTCCTCATCCCAGACACGTAACATCCCCGTAGATTAGTGACAGTTTGTTGGACCTTTTTAAACATGAATTCACAAATCGTTCACAGACTTCTTCAAGGATCCCACCAGCGTCTCACAGCAATTTCCATTTCCCCCCCCCTTTCCTTTTCTGTCACAGGACGCCGTTGCCTGTGTAATCTCTCGGCCGCTTGTAAACGTTGTGATGTGAGAAAGTCAAGCTCGCTCCGCGTTGTGCGCTCGCTCTCCGGTCGCGTCGGATAAGAGCCTCACCTAAGGAGCCTGAAACTTTAATGAGGGAGTTAATTATTAATGAAGGAATTGAAGAACCCCTGGAATCCTGTGAGATTTCACGGTGTGTAAGTGGTTATTGATGCCTCGGTCGGGCCGCGTCTCACTGGATACCCGTCTGCAAAGCATCCAGAACACTTTCAGTTAGTCCCTTTAAAGATGCAACACGTGTTCAGAGGACTGCGACGCCTTCTACCCCGGTGTCTGAGCTTTTCTGTGGCTTGTGTTTTCATAACAGGGAGTTTTTCCGCTGTTATCTCGACATCTTTGATTCATATCTCTCACCCTGTCGGCTTCATTTTGTTTCTCCACAACTTTTTGTGAGTGTTTTGATGTTAATTATTTTGACAATTCCTCCTGTTTTCGCCCGTGTTTATCATTATCAGGTTTATCGTGAGGTGTGTTTTGTCCGTGCGTTGCAGTTAATTGTCGCGTGCGTGAATAAAAATCTCATTTAGAACAGATGCTCCAGGAGGCTGTTTGAAAACACCGGCGCCTCCGTGATTGACCGCCGCGCTTCATGTTTGCTCGTTTGTCAGAGCTAGTTTGCCCAGTTAATCTCCCCATTAAGCTCAGCGAGAACATTAGCCTCGCAAATTAGCCCCGATGAACGAGCCATTATTCATCCACCAGATCGCCACTTTGACTCGGCTCTTCATTGTTTTGTTTTTTTGTTGTCTCCTAAAAACAACCACAACCCCAAATCCTTACGATTTCATCTTTTCCTGCTGTTTCAATCGTTTCCAGCAAAGAGACATGAAGGATCGGTGAAGACCATTATCTCACAATACGCAGAATTAAGAAAATCAACATCAAAAGAGGTGAAGATGCAGGATGAATGCATGAGAAGGGGAGTTCTACTGCTGCTAACAGCTCGTGCCATGAGTAGGAGTTCGGTTTAACATTTGGAACTGAGTTATTGGTTCAGCAGCTTGTTGGGAAAACAAAGGCATCACCGCAGCCTCTGGTCTATTTTTCTACAGTCTTTTCTTCTCCCCTCCTCTCCACTATTCTAATCTTAGCAGGTCTTAACAATTATTGTGCCAGCATACACACACACACACACACACACACACACACACACACACACACACACACACAACCTCTATCACACACATCCACACACTGTGAATCTTCTAAAGTAGCATGTGATATGCGGCTTGATCCCTCTCTTGTTCTTTGTCTCTAAAGGTATAGTGTCAGTTCTGTTTTACATTCCATAGAGGAAAAGCCACTCATACGTGTGTGTATGTGTGTGTGTGTGTGTGTGTGTATGCATCTCTAAAGAACATGCAAATGGCACACAGCCACGTATATATTGGGTACACGAGGAGACAAAAGAAGAAACGTGTACACGGTGGAGTCTATACGTGAACATGCACAGAGCTCCGGGGCCTGAGAAGCTTTTTGTCTGCTAGTATCTGAATCCCACAGAGAGAAAGGGAAAAAAGAGAGAATTCTTAAGAGAAAAAGAACGAGCAACAGAGAGAAAAGGATGATGTGCGTGTGTGCAAGGGAAAGTGGAGGAGTTGGAACAGGTGAGAGAGTAACAGAGGAGGGGATTTGGGAAGCGGGAGCAGTATCCATCTCCCTCGTTTCTCCGTTTTCACTCAATCTGTTCCTGACACAGTTTTTTTCCTCCTCCTCCCTTTTGTCTTATTATCTCCTTTCCCCTGCTTTCTCATAATTCCCTTTGTTTATCGTCTACCTCACGTTCTCTGTGCCCTCTCCATTTCTCCCTAATTAGTATTTATTATGGATGAAAGTAAATTCAGCTAATTAATTGAAGTAGTCATCTCGTGATTAGCGTCAGAACATCCTCGTGGAGAGCGAATCCTCTTCATGCAACACGATCCAAAAAGATTCGTTACACCGACACAAGGCCAACGCCCCGGGAGCAACAGACACTTCTTCCTCTCGGGAGGAGTCACTGACACTGACACTGACACTGGGCCTCGTCTTCATCTGGACTGGATGGACGTGCTAATTGTTTTCATTGTGTTTTTCCGACAGCATTTAAAGGGGCAGTTCACCGAAATGACCAAAAGCCACAGTGTTTTCACAAGGAAACGACTTTCTTGTGATATGATCAAATGTTTTACCAAAAATAGATGAGAGTCCTCTGTGTTCGTCACATTTTCACGACCGGCTGATAAACTCTGTCTGCTGATGAATATCATGTGATATGATCTTGATCTCAGAACCTCTATAATTACTTTAGACCCATGTGGATTACAGCAGCTTTGCTCTTTGAGATATTAATGTAGGCCTTCTTGTCCTCTTTGAGGCGATGGGTTGGGTTGTAACATGGGAACAAAGGGACATACACCATCTTTACTGAGTGCAGGTCGGCTTGTAGTGCACGTTATTTAAGACTCAGCGAGAATATCACTGAATAGAGCACATAGCTCCGCCAAGGCCAAACATTCCTACTCAGTTCGTATGGTAGAAATGTTAAAGAAAAAAGAAAGTGGAAGGAAATACAACCTGAAATGTTTATTTGTCATAAAACAAACAGAGTGAAAAAAATAAAAATAAATATCCTAGATCACACTAACATTGAATGGATTCTTCCAAGGCCCCATCCGTCCACCAAGGCCGAGTAATCCAACACAAGATTGTTTATAAAGGAAAAAAGTAGTAGCATCTAGTAAAGAGCGCAAGATGATATTTCTATTTGAGAGTGAGTACCACAGTGTGTGATACACGTTTGTCTTGTTGTATACACAGCTACAAAACTGTTTACATACCCATGACCTGTTTTCAAAATAAAGTTAGTTCTGAGCCACAAGCAGTGCGATCAGAAACATGATTAGGTTTGATAAACCTGTTTTAACTTTGTGGCCGATCAGTGATCTTTTCACAACAAATATCATCATGGGGGAGCAGCACATTTGAGAGTGAGTGAGAAAAACAGTGGGTAATAAAAAATCAACCAAAATAGACTGCTTGAGCCCAATGGATCTGCTGTTTGGCTGATGCAAAGTCACTGTGTTTGATCTGTGCCAGCATGAAGTGAAGGCCTGATATAATGCAAGTTAATTGATTTAGGTGAGCGTGAACAAACCAAGCCGAGTGCTGAAGTCGTGGCTGTGAAATCCACACGTCGAGGAGCGAGGGGAAGGCCAGCAGGAGCTGAGCAGATAGAACTGTAGAGCTGCAGACTTCTATTCTAGAGCCAGGAAAATACAAGGGGAGAAGATAATTGAATAAGTAAAGGAGGACGTGAGGAGGCTTCTGCCAATATGTCAATGTGCCACGGGGCAACATGTGGGGTAGAAAGTAAATCAGAATTTGTGATTAAAATTCAATTCAATTACAGTATACTCATAATTCTGGAAAAAGTTTTTCTTTTATTTTACTGGTCATGTGACCTGTGGGTGTTTGTAGCATATCGTTATCACACAGCCTCCTCCAGGCAACCGACGGGCCATGACTACTGATCACGAGTCCAAGTGGTCTATGTGGTCTAACCTCTTGGTGGCATCTGTCTTGCTTCACTTTCTGCGAGGGTCTTCCTGGTGGACGTCTTCCTGTGACGCCAAAGAGCTTGACGGCCCTGCAGAAGG
This sequence comes from Pseudopleuronectes americanus, assembly GCA_038501795.1. Taxonomy (NCBI): domain Eukaryota; kingdom Metazoa; phylum Chordata; class Actinopteri; order Pleuronectiformes; family Pleuronectidae; genus Pseudopleuronectes; species Pseudopleuronectes americanus. The sequence continues at coordinate 4,025,633 of CM076718.1, forward strand.
TCTGGCAAGGCGTCTGCAGCCAGGTTCAATGGGCACGAAATGCACTTAGCATCCTTGGCTTCCAGCGCTCGTCGATGCCTCCTGCGTTCTTGGCTCTGTTTCTCTCTGAGGCCTCCTCTGAGACCGCCAATTCCAGCAGGACCACTTTCCTCGCCACTTGGACACCAGGTTAATGTTTGATCTCAGCCTCTATGACGGTGTTTGGAAACTCGAAGCTGCATCTAAGGAAACCATCTGATTTTTTTGGTGCTGATGGCTTCTCCTTCCTCTCGACAGAAGCCAACTACCCTCAGTGCCTTGTGCAGATGTTACTAAAGGGGATATAGTTTGCAGTTGTGTGCAGGTGTCACACACGCAGATATATAATCACAGATATGATGGATGTAGAAACATGAAGCCTGTTACTTTTTCTGAAAATGAGTATTTACTGGATTCTGAGTTCGATCAAACGGCAGCTGAAACAGGGTTTTTGTTCTTGATGTAAAACCAAGAACAGAAATCACTTTGCAGCGTGTGCGCGTGTGTGCGTGTGCGTGTGCGTGTGCGTGTGTATGTGTGTGTGTGCGCGTGCGCGTGTGCGTGCTCGTTATTAGAGAGAGATTAAGATATAAAAGAACAGAGGGAGGGAGAAAGCGAGAAGTTGGGGACGGAGAGACAGTAATGAGTGCTCCAGTGGAGAGTGATAAGAGAGACGGAGGGAGAGTTGGTCTGCATAATGAGTCCTCCAGCGTGGAGGTGGCGTGTGGGAGGGATGGAGCGAAGGGAGGGAGGCAGGGACGAGCAGGACTCCTCCAGTGGAGAATAGAGAAAAGCAACAGAGGCATTTATTCTGATTCACAGAGACCGGATCGCTATAATGAGTTTTCCAGGGGACTGTCGGTAAGGTGGAAGACATGGAGGAGGCACAAAATGATGCAAATTTGAACGCCATTATGGCCATTGTTTATAAAAATAAACTGAAAATGAGTATCCAGAGACGAGAAACAACAACGATAAGCAAGTGTAAGGTCTGAGCCGCATGTTTAAGACGGATATATCTTTTATAGCAAATGCAACAGTTCCCAGACATCATTTATCTCGTGTGTCCAATACTGTGAATATAGCACCGCTGCTGAAACTAACTGCCCACCTCTTCTCATTTACACGGAAACAAACAACTGCCAACGAACGGTGCATCAGGCTAATGAGCTCGAGAGTGGATGTGTCCGTCAGATTTCAAAAAATGTCACTAGAATTTCTCAGATTTTATCAGAATTATTTGGAAAATAATCCTTAAATCCTTAAAATATAGGCTTTAAATAATCGCCTTTCTTGATTGCTCCTATTGAGATTCAAAGGATAGGATTTAAAGGTCAAGAGCGCTAGCTAGCTCACATGTTAGCATGGGCACCCCCGATTGGAGGCTGGAGTCTTCCAGCAGCAGCCGTCCACCATGCTCTCTTTCCATTTCACACTTGTTCTTTCAACGGAAGCAGAAAATCCTCAAAACATCTTAAAAAAAACATTTCTGTCACTCAAGAGTTTCCTATAAGTGTCTGGAAATTGTAATGTTGATTGACAAACACTAACTATCTAATTCTATAAGTGACTACTTCAAGAAAATCTAAATCAAGAAAAATGTCTCACTTCAGTATTGATCACCATTTTGTTCCTGTGCTGTCCTTGACTTCTTGGACTCTTGTCATCACCATGTGTGTGTGTGTGTGTGTGACTGACGTGTGATTGACAGCAAACATGCATCAACACACACTCACTCTTCGCACTCAGCCGCACGATCTCTCTTTCACACGCAACGTCAGTTTTAGCAGATAGTGTAAACTCAGCTGCCAGGATCCCGATGACGCTTTAAGAATTAAACCTCGGGGGTTTGATGCCATAACTTGCTGTGCGTGTTTGTGTGTTTGTTCCCGGGAGCTGTCATTCTGTGATCAGCAGTGGGTGGCATGAGAGGAGACCAGTGAAGAGGATAGGAAGAAAAACTAAAAAGAATAATAATGCATTCACACACAGATTTTTCAATATGTAGATGTTCCTTAATGAGCCAACCTTCTCCTTCACTCTTAGAAAGAAGCAGTGGAAAAGTTGGGTAAGGATTGTGTGCACCATGCAGAGTGACTGGAAAGCTGCTGATAAAAGGGGATATGCACGCATAAACACACAAAAACACGCACAAACACATTGGGAGTGTCAGTTTTTCCTGCAGATGCACGCATGCAGTGAGCCAGACAGATAGACAGCTATCCAATCATCAGCTTCCCAGCCAACCTGCCAGTCAGTTTGTCAGCGATCCAGTCATCCAGTCAAACAATCTGCCCATCTATCTCTCCAGTCAACCAGGCAGTTATCTCCCCATTCAACCAGTCTGATGCACAGCCACATGACGCAGGCAGCCATTTTGGGTGACTGTTCCTACAACAACAGTCAGACGAGCACAAGACGCAGGCGGCTCGGAGGATTACAGAGATTTCGCGAGAGAGCAGCGGAGGGGATGAGAGTGGGTGACACCTATAGAGCTGGGAGAGGAGTGACATAAGAGCTTCAGTCTTCAGAGTCTAATGGGAGAGAGGGAGAGAGGGAGGTAGGAGCGACAGGGGGAGGAAGAAACGAGGGAGTTCGATGGAAACGTGTGGGAAGGAAGTGTGAGGAGGATGAGAGGAACGAGTAGGTGTTGTTGATAGGAATTAAACGAAAGAAGGTGACACAGGCGAGATGGAAGTAGATAAAAAGAAGTTGAGGAGCGAGGAGAGGAAACGTGAAGCTCGGGGATCGTCAGAGTTGAAGAAGTTACTTGAAAACTCTCGGTTAGTCCCCGCACTAATTGTCAAAGTAATGTTCTTAGTAGCTTGTTGCGTCACTGCACTCAGCTTTGTCTAAGGAACCTTTGTCAATCTCAGAAAACAGGACATGGAACTGAACAAAAGTAGACAGACCATCCTGCAGCCAGTTTGAACTGTGTCCCAGTTTAAAGGCCACTTCCATTGGAGAATGCAGCGGATGAAGGAGGAGGCCTACTTGGTCCTTGTAGACCACAAATGCCAAATGGGAATTAGAGGGTCTGATCTAAGGTGGATTCCTCTGATCTGCGTTACCAGCACACCCAGTAACATCTGTACTGATACGTTCATTTAAACATGTAAGCATCAAACCTCTCGTCATTGCCATTATCTCTTTGAAAAATGGTTTGTCACCAAAGCACAATGGATCCAAGAAAGCTCTACTTTTGTAACAGCATTTTTGTGAGAACCCTGTTAATTGCTATGATTGTCTATTTACATTTGACTGCAATGACACCATCATCGCCCGCATGTGAAAAGTTAAGAGGTTTGGTTGAAGCCGAGAATGTCTAAATGAGTGTGTATGGGGTGCTGGGAGGGTCGTGGGGGTTTGCAGTTGAACTTTACTGCGGAGGTGGGGGGTCTGTTTGGTTCTGATGCTGGAGCCCCCCCACCCCCCTTAGGCCCAGGGCCCGTAAAATCCCTTGAGGAGCTCCTGAACATCTCCTCTGGCTCTGCTCCATATGAATCCCTGAGCCTGACCTGGAACAGAGGGAAGAGCAAAAGTACATTTAATTTATGTAACTCTATTTGTCTTCTGTGTGCATCTGCCTTCTTTATATATACACTTTTACACTTTTTTTGCTCTGCTCTACTTCTGCTTCCCTCCCTCGCTTTTTCTCCTCCCTGATCGCTTCAGCAGAACTCTCTGCTCCCGACAGGGGAGGAGAGGAGGAGGATGAGACCAGGCTTTATCCATCACGGTATACAAATGGGTGGAGAGGGGGAGTGGGTGAGTGAGGGCTGCCGACTGACGACCACTGACTGAAGCAGGGAACACAACAGACGGGAGATAGGGTGCGACAGTTCGACATGCAGTTTGTGAACAATCAGTTAAGGCTCTCCAGAGACTCTCCGAGGTTCAGCTGTGCAGCAGCTTTCTCCGAGGGATTTGTTTATATATTTCTGGTGAGTCATGCAGGAACATGTGCATATTTAATATTCACTGCTTCCCGAACCTCCACCATCACTACGACTTACCGACACCACCCTTAACTTCAAAATAACATTAAGCACAGTCTCCGCTCTGGAAGTCGACCTCAATGTGAACATGAGGCTTCACCACGGAAACATATGAAGTCAAATATTAATGATCTGTTTGTTATTAAAATAGTCAATAGTGGTGGAGTGTATCCATTGCAAACAGCAGTTGATTATCACTGCTCAACAACCAACAACAGTAAGCTGCTGTGTCTGTGTTAGGATCCATCACTTTCTTCCATGACACACTTGAAACTTTCAGGGTGATTCAGTCGTATGAATTTAAATATTTCACTATGTTTGATCTAATAATGAGGTTGAATTGTTTTAATTGCAATGAATATGAGCTATTTATATTAATTTATAAATTCATTCAGCTCTATAGGGCTATCCTGTATACTTTTAATTTTTTTGTCCTGCAATCATTTGGCTGAGGAGATTTCAGTCAATCAAAATTTTTATTGGTTGACTACCGCTCCCAAAAACATTTGCAAATCTTCTTCTTCTTCTTCTTCTTCTTCTTCTTCTTCTTCTGCTTCTTCTTCTTCTTCTGCTTCTTCATCTTCTGTGTAAAATCTGTAATTTGGCAGGCATTTTTATTCAGGGTATACAATATATAATGTGGCCTTGCTCTAAAAAGTTAGCTGTTGTCTTTTTCTTTCCACATCAAACGCTGACAGCGGTTCTTTGCCTCTATTCCACGTTTGTTCAACTCAGAGAAACACTAAGCACAGATTCAGCAGCCCTCTTTCTCACACTTATTTCCTTGCAAACATTCCCACTTGGGATCTGCTCAGCACCACATTAGTCCTCCTGTGTTGCTCTGCAGTTGGCAGGCCTGACGCCTCAGCATCAGCAGCCGGAGCTGTTAAAGAAGAGAAAAGACCCGATTCGCTCAGTCTCCCTCACTCTGCTCCGAGCGGACTCTCCTCCTCCTCAGGAGCCATCAGGAGCTCGGTTCTCTCACCATTAGGCCTCCGCCACCTCTCTTTGTCATTTCCGATGTTAACTTCATATCGCTGCGTAGATGAGTCAGCTGTGGTAAAATAAATTAACAGGGCTCGTTGAATGAGCTCCTGAAAGTCGACACTGGCGGTTATTGTTGAACGAGTTCCAAAGAGCTGACTCGTGGAGCGGAAACCAGCTTTCTATCGGTGGCGCGTTGAATTAGTAGACTTAGGCAGAGGGGAGGGGAGGGGATGGGAGGGGAGGGGGGCGGAGCTGTTATCACACTGCAGCACCTGGACCAGAGACGGGATGGGACAGAGACGTCTGTCAAACACACAATCGCACCGAGCCCGAGACACACATGCACAAAGTGGAAGGGGAGCAGAAGAATACACAGACAGACACACTGTGAACTGTATTTGTTTTTTATCAATTCCTCTTCTGCTCCTAAAGGTCATTGTGCCGGTCCTGTCGTTTCTTTTCCTCTCTTAATTCATCTCTCTGTCAACCCCTCTATTCTTCTATCTCACCCCCTGTACCATCCCTCTCTTTTTGTCATACAGCCTCTTACTTCCCATCATTTGCTGCCTTGTTTACTTTCTCGGACTCTTGACGTCTTTCTCTCCTGACTGTGTTTATCTATTTTCTTTTGCATGAGCTTCATCAGGGTGTGATATGTATGTTGCTGTTTGTTACTGGTACAAACTTGTTATTTTGCACTAATGTTTTGCATCAAGGTATCAGTGAAGTTATGGCGTTATCTGGTATGAGATGATGTTGACAAAAAGGAGTTTAGAGCCTCAAGTATAGTTATTTAAAGGAGGAAACTGAGCAGAGCTTATATTTGACCAAAAGCAGCAAACACCATGTGTAGATTTGATTTGATCTAACTCCACTCTTCATGTCAATTATCCTACTAATGAACAAAATGCATTTCATCAGGTGAATAAACAAAGCAAGCAAATGAGACCCTAACTTCTTATGAAAAAATGTGTTGAAAGAATATTTTGGTTATTTTTTTTAAATCAGAATAAGTTATTTACTTTCAAAATGCTAACGATATGAGCTATATATTAGCTTATGATAAGAAGAACAGTTCTCCAGGTAATAGAACCTCCGACATACAGATTTTTGGATGTTTAGATCAAAGTTTGTATTCAGATAGTTTGTATAACTCAGGCTAAAATTAAATTGAACATTCACTTAAAAAAAAAGCTTGAAATGTAACAATCACATATTAAACACACTCATATGTCCTTTTGCTTCATCCTCATTTCCCATGTTGTTCTGCACCTCATTGTTATTCCCTGTGCCTCACAGTTCATGCTGTTTCTGTCTCAACCTCCATGTTTTTAAATCTATTCTTGTTTTCCTTCTCTTTCAAATGCCGGAATTACACACACATTCTTTTTCCTGGCCGCAAAATAGGCGGGGTTGGCACTGAGCCGTATTATCGCTATAATTGTATTTTATTTAACAAACTAGTTCAGTCGCTCCACGGTGTATTCATTAAATCAGAACAAACTAAATCTCTCTCTCTCTCATGTGATCGATTCTTCTCGGAAACGAGTAAGACCTTTCTTCATAGCTGCGCATTTATTCATTCAGCTTCTCCTCACTCGCTCGCTTTATCTCGCACACACACACACACACACACACACACACACACACACAAACCGTGACAACAGACACATGTTTGAGCTCAGACTGGGTAAAACACAACAGAATTTGTAAACTGAGACAAAGTATGGCTGGAGGAGATGGTTTGGCTGGGTACGGCTGGCAGTGCACAGCGTGAATGTTCGAGACACCGAGAGGAGCAGTAAGCTACTGACGACGGAGCCGATAAAAACTGTACAAAATAAACTCTTATGGTCCAAACATGTGTGAAAAGACCCAATTATGACACAGATACGATTCTGTCCCATGAGCTCACATCCTTATAAACCCTTGATCAATGTTTCCGGCTTCCACTCTAATTTTTCTGTGAAAACAATTACTAGACTTTTGTCAGGAGGCGGAGGCGGCACGAAATTGGACGCAGGCGGCCACCGCGCAATTCTCTGTGCAGGAAAAAGCACAGGCAGGAACATGTATGCAAAAATAGACGCAATGAAAAGCACCATTGCCGCCACCTGCTGAGCACCGGCTCTGGATGAGGGATTCTGCGCCTTACAAGTGTTACTTGAGCTCTGCAGAAAGAACAGGGCTCTAAGTGCACCTCTGCTGCGGATTTTAATTGTGGAAACAGTAATGGAACCCCAAGGTGCTGCATCTCTCACCCAGCATGCAACTGTTTTTATTTCCATTCAGCTCGGTTCAAGATTAGCTGCAGAGCGACTGAAATCTGGATATACTGAGGATCTTTCCAAAGTCAGTTAGAGGATAATGAACTTGCTTCACATCCTCAGTTTCCCTATCTTTCCAAAAGTATCTTGTAGACTGGTTGAGCCTGGGATCAAACCCCCGACCTTCTGGTTAGCCCCACATGTTGTGATACTTGTAATTTGTCGGTTTCTGTTCTTTTCCTTTTCTTTACCACGCACGTGGCTCAACCCTGCATCATGAACAGTAGTAGTTGGACAAAACCAACGTCTAGACAATAATTTAACTGCTGCACCTGAGATCTAATTTCTCATTTTCACTATAATGTGTGAATCACTGTGCTGCTGAGATCTCTGACTATTTGCAGAGCTTCCTCGTTGAGTCAGGACATTCTGACATTCAAGATCTGAGATTCTCTCATTTATTCTAAGGTACAGACTGAGTGGAAACAGGTTCTCATTGTTCGTCTCCTGGGCCGTGAGCTTTATGAATATAAGGCTTGTTTGTCGACTTGATGCTGAATGTTTCAGTGGAGAATCAAAATAGTCGCTTTAAGATAAGAGATTAACTTTATTAATCCCACGCTTCACTTGTTGCAGCAGCAGATAGTCAAAGAGAGGTAGACAAAAGTGATAAGAACATAATAGGCATAAAAATAGGCAATAAAATATATGGAAATAACATAACCTTTTAACAACAGAGAGATATTAAGGGTTGATTCAACTCCGTCACCGTGTGCAGGTGATGTGACCTTGAGGCTCTCCAGCTGGGCCCAACAGGGGCTGTACTTCCTTTGTGGTGTGTGTGTGTGTGTGTGTGTGTGTGTGTGTGTGTGTGTGGTGTGTGTGTGGTGGTGTGTGGTGTGTGTGTGTGTGTGTGTGTGGTGTGTGGTGTGTGTGTGTGTGTGTGTGTGTCATGCCAGCTCACATACCAACCGCGAAGATCCAGCTCCACAAACCTATAGACCTAAAGCTCCCGTCCACTTCACCTGTTCACGCTGATCTGAGTGTGAATGAGTGTTTGTGAGCTGGTGTGTGTCTGCGCTCCTCTGTGTGGACAACAAGCTGATACAACACTATTGTTGTCCCGTCTCACACCCAGAACCACAACTCTGAGTCCAGCGGCTGCCCCCTTATCGCTGAGTCTCTGCTCCCAGCTGGGTTTGTTGATCTAACCTGCTGTTTGCAGGTTTTGCCGACATGTTTATTTGTTTGTTTGGTCTGCCAGCCGATCCCTAGGTTACCATTGTTGTAGCCCACTGGGCGATTCTGTTGCCTGGCTGAGGCAATACATGTGTGTTTATATTGGTGTGTGCAAGCTTTTAAAGGCTTGAGCGTAATTATAGCATTCATAATAGGGTTATGTATTTAGTTGTGATGGTTTACGTCAGGGTTAGGGTCTAGGGAATGTATCATGTCAATGAGTATAATATGACAAAAACAGCAGAAACCATTGATAGTAGCCAAGATGCTGATAATAATGACAGTTGAGGAGTTGTGGCAGATCTGGATCCTGCAACTCTGGAGTCAGAAATACCTGCAGGATGAGGACAGAGTGGAAACGCACAAACTCTGGCAGAGAGATAAAATAATGTAATGACATGCAGAGTTCTGATATAGATCCACAGAGAAAGAAAGAGAGAGAGAGATGATTATTCTCTCATTTCATCCCCTTGCTTGGAAGGTAGGAGGTCATTTTGGATCTCATCCACTCATAATAAATGAGAAGCTAAACTCTTGGCTTAAATTTGTGACTTCTCATCGCATTGAACTGACTGGAGAAGTGTTGCAGATAATGGAGAGATTCATCTGTTCTGAAAACTTTTACTATAACTTTTTTGGACTCTACTTCTGTACTTTACATGGACACACCCACTGACAACAGCCACCCTTCAAACCTGAAGAATGTACATTTTAATGACAAAAAATGTATATCTGTTTCTCTAATGGATTTAAGTTTGAATATCTTAATTTACGGAAAGATGTAGAGAAGCAAAACAGATTATTATAATAATAATACATGTATGAAGTTATTGATATAGTACATCAGTTAGTAAAATAATGTGTTTCTTGTTAAAGGTCATAAAGAAAGTATTCTTCCAAGTACAAAGAAACAATAGAAACAACACAGAAGTATATATGTCGGCGTCACCAGCAGCTGTGTCTCGTCTCATCTTACAAAACAGAAATTAAACATTCTTGTAATATTAGAAAATGAAACAAAAAACAAACCAGAACCCATTAATGCTGCAACAATTAAGTATCATGCAAATCACAAGCCTCTCCGTGTCAGATGTGATCTCCTCCTGCTCCGTTGTGTTCCCGTCTCCTCCCGCTCAGAGTGATCTGCAGTGAAGTCGCCGGTTTGCCTCTCTGTTAATCTGGGACCTCGGCCCAGAGGATTCGCTCAAAGCTCCGGCAGCAGCCAACAACCCACCGCTATTGTCTCTGTCTATGTTTACAGAGGAATGTGTCGTCCTAATCCCATGTGTGGTGGGAAGTGGAGTGGGTGGCTTTTACATTCCGTGTGTGTGTGAGATCTTTTTTTTTACTTGAAAGGGTTCCAGTATCCGAACATCAAGCTGTGAAGATTACATTACCGGTTGTTGTCCTGCTTATGGAACGTGTGTAGAGAAGTAACAGTTGTAAAAGTCCCACGTGTCTGAACTGCTGCTGCACCTCAGCTTCCTCCGCTGAGAGGAGAGAGAGAACACAGAGGAAGGGTCAGGAAGAAGTTTGGTGGTTTTCTCTTTTTACAAACAACAAATTGTGGGACACTCGCACAACCTTTCAGAATGAATTACTGGACTCCAGCGCTAATGTGGCACTGATAGAGGGTGATGACTCAGACTTTTATTAAGGCACATCAGTTATAATCACTGACGAAGTACAACTGACTTTTATTACAGGGCAGTTCACAGCTTTATGTCAGTGATTTGTTGTTCCGTTCCTGCTGATTTTTTTCTATTTTCACGACAGAGCCCGGGGCCAAATTTATCTTAAAGTTAATCAGTGAGGATTGTAACTCACGCGTTGAATCTGTATTTACAGTCATTCTTTTTACAACCGTGGGTATATTTAATTTAGCTTTTTAAGGACCTCTGTAATATAATTTGATCTTTTCTATCTATTTATGGCGGTTGTCTCTGTCATTACCAGTTTGTCATAGGGGGTGAAGAGCCAGATGTACAGCAGAACTACATGTGATTCTGTTTTTTATTATAGCTTACAGTAATGGATTCACACAGGCACTTGACATTAAACTTGTTTCACACACTATTCACATGCAAAGAAAACCTGTGCAGAAGCATTTGCTTTATATCAGTGGGTTTTAACATGGATGTGAATGTTTAGGGGATATAATCTGAGGAATACCAAAGCATATTGCATAAAACTAAATTATATTGAATCCATACTTGTGATGGGCAGTCAAAGGTAGAAGTAAGATCCTTAAAATATATCTAATTGTTTCACTGTCTAGTCAAATACTCACTTTACATCGTCAGCCTTCAACCTGACTGACCTGACTCACTCTGTACCACCTGATTAAATAGTCTCTATAAAGGAGGATATTTTTTTGGTTGTCTGGAGTTGGTCCATTTGAACTCTGGCTTCTGCTTCCTCTGTAGAACCTCATCTTCTTAGATCGTGAACATATGTGTCCTGGACCATGCAGCTCACGTGGTGCGTACAGGATGAATCTATTCTAAAGGATTAAGTTTGCTCAACTTCTTTGGAATTAAGAAACAAACGATCTGTCTGAGGATCATGCAGCTCACACTCACGCTGGTCCTGTGAAGAGCACGTTTGTTGCTCTGCAGGACAGATGCAGGTCGGATGCATGAGCAGCGGCTTCTATCCCGGCTCCTGCTGCAGGGCTGGTGGAGCCGAGGCCTGTTTGGAGCAGCAGCGTGAAACAAAGTCCAGGTCGGGTGCAGAAAGCAAATGATGGCGTTTTCCTCACTCATGCATAATTAACAGAGCAGAGGCCAACATATGTGCACATTGGAGCATTTAGTGTCAAGGCATTCGGATATTTACGTCACTGACTGTACGCTGAGTCAAGCACACTCACAAACACACACACAAACACACACACAAACACACCCCTGTTCTCCAGCAGCTTTCATCATTATAACACAGTAGATATTTTGCAGTTGTGTAACTTTTATAACTGGTGAGCCAGCTGCTCAGAGAGCGAGAGATAGTGTCTGTGGCAAAGAGATTATTGTGTGTGTGTGTGTGGTTATGTATGTAAATTTTAACAGGGTACTTAACCGGTATTTAGTTATTTTAATTATTTGGTAGTGTCACCATGGTGATGAATATAAGGACACCATGATACTGATGTTGTTGCTTCATCGTTTGTCAATTGTTAAGATTTTATCAAAATGAAACAGAGATTTTTCGATGAATTTCCCTAAAATTTACTGAAGAAAATGTGAATTATTTCGTCCTCTGTTAAAAACACTAAAAACCTGGCTATTGACCCCATTATTCTTGAATAGTTTGCATTATATAGGGGACAAAGTTTATTTAGTGTTTGGGTATTTTTCTAATACAGGAGAAAATGGAGTGACCGAGAATAATGTAAAAGAAGAAAGAAAGATGAGAGGGAAAGACAGCTTTAAAAGAGCCAGACATAAAAAGGTAATGTAAGAGTGGGCAGAGGGACAACAACAAAAAAGAAAGGCGGGTTGAAAGAAGAACAAAGTGAAAGCGACCACAGGAAAAGAACAAGTGAAGGCCTTCAAAAGAAGAGAGAGAGAACGAAAGAGGGATTCAAAGCCGACGTAGAGAAACAGATTCCGGGCCTCACGGTGAAACAGATGTTCCACCAGACAGACAGGTTTGACCCGTGACCAACATAACTCAGCTCTTTTACATCCGTGTTTCAAATGTTTAACAACAGTTTATTTTAAACTTCCAAACTTACAGCTCCCCATCTGTCTCAGCCCGGCTTAAAAAAACAGACACACACAAGCCCACCTGTTCATTGTGAAACTTCTTATCTCTTGAATCGCTGCAGTCTGTCCGTCACTCCAACTGCAGAGGAAGAAAAAGATGAAACTTAAAACTCTGAATGGTGCAAGAAATGATAAAGAAATAAAGAACAATCAGCAATTTGACCAGAAAAAAATGTATCATCATAAAAGTATTTAAATAATTTAAGTCTCAATACAACTGCATATGACTGTATTTTGGAGAGCACATTCTGAATGTTACCCATCATCAAAGAGTTGCTCTGACTGTGATCTAACGAGCCAATCACGGGTGAGCGACTTCCTGCTGTGGCTCCAACTTAAGAGCTCGTTAAGATCTTTTTTGACTACTTCCAAAAAAAAATCACAGCAGATCATTTCACGTCTCCTCTCTGGAGAAGCGAAGGGAGCAGAGAACCTGATGAGAGGAGCCTCTTCAGATTGTGTTGCAGGTGAAGCAGGTGCTGTGGTGAATTGTTTCTGGAACATCTGTCTGTGCTTCTGAAGCTTTGCAGTCGTTTGAATTACTGTTACAAGCTCGTGCTGTTTCTTAATCTCACAAGTTCTGAGGGAGGGTTTTGCAACGTTTGCAATTTTCTTTTTGAATATGAACAATTGTACAATCATCATTTTCCAACTTTATATTGCTTCCTCTTTGCTGAGTTTTACAAATATAAATTTTGACTACACATCCAGATAGGAATTTCCTTTTCCTTGCCTCCATGATTTTTTTAATAAAACATGGTGGGAATATTTCTTGCTTGGGTGATCCCTCTGTTGGGGTGTGGGTGGGAATATGTATATTACGATTTTAACAAATTAATGGATTCTGAAAACTTAAAAAGGGAGAGCAGGATGTTATTTCAAGAATTGTAATACAATTTAAACACATCAGAGTGATTTTGGTGGTGCAGTTGCTACCAATGTTGCCGAAGACCTTGTCTGGTCTGGTTGATGTCTTGCTCTGTTACAAGTTGACATGTTTTGTCCCCTCCCACGAGCCTGAAAGGATGATCTGTATAAATAATGGATGGATTGAATATTTTATAATTTAATGTAATCTATCCCCTAAACGTTTTGATGAAACCAAAGCCCAAATTGTCTTGCCCCTAACATTATAAAATAGAAGTGTGCTACTTGATAAACTGCTTTAACTTCCACACTAGTATTCATGTAGAACGGTAAAATACTAATAGGCATCGAGAGACAACACTTTTTTTTATAAATATTCCATCTTGCCAGAATCTGGGTCGTCCTCTGCTTTATTCACCTGATGAAGTGATGGATGGATTCAGTTTGGATACAGGATGCACACATCTGGATTTCTACCGGGCCGTTTTACCGCATCTTTCCAAAGTGTCTCCTCTCCGAACATCTGCTCCAACGACAACTTCAGACAAACAATATGTCTTCTCTCACTTTTTTCTCGTCTCTCAGTCACATCTGCTGCTGAACACGCAGCAGCGGTTGCTGACGTGCAGCATATGGCTCCGGGTCTGCTCCATTGTTCTGGGGAAAATGCCTTTTGGCTCCGCGTTCACATTTCAGGCATTTAGCTGATGCTTTCATTCAGGGTTCAGTCAGAGCTTAAATACCTTTAACATTAGAGTGAAGGGCTCACTGTACAACCTGCAATAATGGATGTCATCCACCATGAACTTACCAAATAGTAAGTGAGCTTGAACAATCAATGATGCCGACACAAAAGGATTTTTTTTGCCATTTCATCAGCTCTGAATATTTTAAGAAGTCTTTGTAGATTTTGTTTCAGAAAGACCGGACACATAAATGTCTATTTCTGACATGTTACATTTTGATATAATAACCACACATTAGAATTCACCATCATTTCCAGTTCTCCCCATCGAAGGTGTGAGTGTGTGTTTCGTGATGAATACGTTTCATGAACCCAATAAACAAGTTCCTTATTTAGTTTCAGAGTTTCAAACTAAAAGTGTGAGTAAGGTAAAGGGGTAAATAAAGTATTAACACCCACGTTTCTTCTTCCACCTGGAGTTCATCCTTTGTAGATCTACATCAGCAGCCATCATGGATTAGAGCGAACTGCTTGAAAAGTCATCTCCGGCAAATTGGGAATCAACTTGAAGGCTTTTCTGTGGATCTTTACTTTTTGTTTTTGTTGCCTTTTCACCAGAAACTTTGAAAACCTTGAAAACATTTTGTCTAATCAGCTGCAGAATCACTCGTAAAAAACTAAGTGGGAAAAAGGTGGAAAGAACATAAAGAATAATGTTAACAAGAGGAGCACATTGACCCTGAAGGCTTAACATCCTCATTTTTTCCATTCTAAACCATTGTTTACCAACTTGAAGCTTGTTGGAGCAACACATCCAAATCACTTTTAAGCCTTGGTAGACACTCTAAGCGCTGTGGGTTGAGTTCCTGACTTACTGAAGAGATCTGTCAGGTTTTAGCCTTTTAAGCCCCACAGGCTCTAAACACACGCTTTTGAAGGAATGCGGGTTTATGCTATGATGAGCGGCTCCCCGGAGTCGATGACTTTACCACACATCAGGCATTCGCAGAGGTTACCTTGGTGTAGACACAAAGACTTTCACAGAATAAAGTATTTAATGAGGCCACGAGAACCTGAGTAGAGGCCACAGTGGGCACTTATAACCTGCTTTTATCATTCCCCCCCCCTCTTCAGCAGATTTCCACTCATTCCTTGTCAGTTCTCGCTGTAGTCAATTAGCACACAGCAACCAAGATATTGTAAAATGTTCTGACAATGTGAACTGTATTCCTGGTGATGAATCAAGATCCCAGCTTTGCTCATAGCTCAAGGGTTACATTCAATTTATGTTTTCTTAAAAGATCAGCTGGTTCGGAAGACTTTGATATTCACGACAAAGGTCTAACTAGATGTTGGTTTAACAGGTGGACTTTCAACCCTTTAACCACTCGTTAACCCCCTAATGGCCTATGCAACTTCTTCTTGGTTGGGCATCATGATTAGTTATATGTGTATGTGTGTGTGTCAGAGTGTCGCTGGGGCCTCAATTTTCTGTTCTAACTCTTCTTAGCCTGAGTTAAAACTAACAGAGCTTGAACTGATTCTGACATTCTGCTGTCCTAGCACATAGAACTCTACGAACCCGACAGGAATTCAGTTTATTGTCTTCGAACCCGACCCAAGATGGATGTTTTAGGCAAGTGTTGTGTATAGAAATCCAGCAGATAGCCCAACGTGACTAAATCTTACCCGTACCTGAAAACCCAGCTCGGGTCAGGTATCCACACTCATCACTCAACCAGACCTCATTTTCCACTGTTGAACAATCACCTACATTCATTTGTTGAAGTGTTTTGCTTTTCATCCCTGAAGGTTTCAAACCTGGGCGAGGAAGTGGGAAGAGTATTTGCAGGACGGTGTTCGGTGCGGAGGGACTTAAGTTATTGTTCTTTTTAGAAGAACAATCTGTTTCCTTCTGCTTACTTTCCTGGGTCAGTGGTGCTGGTTGGATAAGCTCAGCTATAAATATGCATTCACA
This sequence comes from Pseudopleuronectes americanus, assembly GCA_038501795.1. NCBI lineage: Eukaryota > Metazoa > Chordata > Actinopteri > Pleuronectiformes > Pleuronectidae > Pseudopleuronectes > Pseudopleuronectes americanus. The sequence goes on from CM076718.1 coordinate 4,041,436, forward strand.
TTCCACTGTTTCCTTCTCTCAATTCAACTTTTTTTTCGCTAGAAAACACAACTTAATGCTTTGTTGTTACTTGTTAGAGGGGAAGTTGAAAACTGAGGTTATAATCAACAAAAAGAAAGTTGGAGTGATTATTGATATCTGCTCATGTTTCCTCAAATCTGATCCCAGGAGACCCATTACACAAACTGGCATTTTTGGCATAATTATCCATTGTTCTTACCACAATCTGCCAGCAGCACAAAAATGGAGCAAAAAAGATATCTCTTTGAGGAAGAGCCAAACTGCAGCAGAACTACAATCTGCAGAAAGTGAGGTAAAGAGACGCTCTGAGACCTCATCGTGTTGACAGAAACACACGATGCATTTTGAAATATGTGATTTAAAAGAGCAAAGGGGAAACTTAATTCACAGTGTAGCTCGTTGGCATATTGCCCAATTACTTTTCTCCCCACATTTACTCTTTATTTATTTTTTCCTCACTTGGAAAACTGGTGCTGAGGTGCCTATAAACAAGGCACCACTCCAGGAACAGAGAAAAAGGAAATCGATTGTAATGCTCGGCGAGGTTCACAAGGGCCGGCTGGAGCAGACTGTTTTCTGTGACTGTGTGTAATGTACGACCGTCACCGCGGGAACAGGCAAAGGAAAAGGTGCTCAGTTCATATTTTTCTGGTGTAAATAAAAGTTGAAATGTATTGGAACAACACTTTTGTGCTCGTTTTGACAGAATCAACTCAAATGATCGTGTAGAAGAAGCAGTTTTTTAGTTTCAGAGGAAAACGAGTAGCACACACTCCAAATGTTTCATATTCATTTAGACACAGTTAAAAGATGATTGAAGATACAGTTTTGATCCTCTCCGTATTATCTCTGCTACACATTATTCGTTTAGATACAGGTCTGTTCTCCTATTTGTTATCATGCAGCGGCCACACACACACACACACACACACACACACACACAGAAATATGCCCAGTTTCACAATGCGGAAAAGGATCCTGGATCTTCCCCTTTGCTCAGATTGATGGGATCTAATTGGTTCTTTCTCTGTCGTTTCTTCAGGTGTTGTGGAAAAACCTGTTGTGTAGTTTTTTGCGTCAACTTGACAGAAATCTGACAAACAGACACAAAACAGGACTTTTCCTCTCTGCAGGTGATTAGACAGCGAAGGCAGTAATTGATTTCACTAAATACAGTTTAGATGTTGAGTAGTGTCAGACAGGGTGTGTGACAGATCACCGTCCCAGCCGAGCAGGAACGCCAACTGGAAGAACACAACAAGGGTCGGTAAATACAGAGGGAATAGAAAGAGTACAGGGAGAAGTTGTGCTTGTCTTTCTGCATTACCTTTAAAAAGCAGACGGACAGACAAAGAGCGACACACACACACACACACACTTGTCAAGCTCTTTTGCTGTGTACAGATCTGACAGAGGCAGCTCAGGGATGCAGCTTTGTCCATCATCCTGCTTGTTGACAGACACACACTCACACACACACACACATCAAAGTTCTGACAGATGCACCTTGGGACAGTTGTGTTTCTGTGCTGGTGACATACTGACTGTGAGTGTTTTTGTGTCTTCATCCGTCCCAGTCCAGACAGGCAGACTCTACTTGTTCCCACACACATCATGTCTGATTTAAACGGATAAACTGACAACCCCTCACAAACAGGGGTGGAACCTCCAGCCTCTGGGCCATCTACACACAAACAAACACACACACACACACACACAAATTCTCGTGACAGCATTTTGTATGCCTCTGAGTTTGTTATAAAAGAAAACAACATAAATAGGAGATTAACGTGTCCGTCATCGTGGTCCCTTCTGGCTGCACGTCTGTCAGGTCACGATCCGGGTGAAGGAAACACTCACACGCATCAGGGGGCAGATCCAGGAACTGTTTTTATCACTAAGACATTAACATTTTCACTGATTTCCCAGGGAGTAATACTCGGATACTGATGCAAATAATCAGATATATTTAGGCGACTGTTATTCATGAGTTTGTGCAATTTGGTGACAGTTTGATTGAATTTGAAAGGGACTGTTGGGTCTTAGAGGAAGTTTGAGTTCTAGTTACACCTGTAAATGCAGCAATGAGTTTTGAGGACAAGCAAACTTGATGCTCCTTGTTGAGTTTGTTACTCCCCATGAGCTACTTTCACTAAACCACGTTCTGATAGACACAGTGTTATCCACACGAGTTTTCAGAAGGACAGTTTGTGCAGCAGTGACGTTTATCCGCAGTGGAGCTGCTCGAACCGGACAAAAGCTAAATTGTGCATCCTTTGCAAACACTGTATTATACAAGATTAAAAGCCTATGAGATAAAAACATACAAGAGAGTTTGCTAAACTCCTTCAGGCATTCGGTGAGAGGTTTCAAGTCATGAAAAATAAATATAAGCACATATTTGTTGAGTGGTTTGATGTGGAACCGGTGGGTTTGCCTGACAATACAACACAAAATCATTGAGCTGAAAAAGCAACGACAAGCTCAGAGCAACACAGGACATCCTCCTCCTGCTCTGCATGTACTTCCTGAGGATTCCCTCGAGCTGAGGAGACAACACTGAGACCTGTTCTTCTCCGAAGTCGCTCTCGCAAAGACTGACTTACTCAAACCTGGAACATCATCACTACCGTCAGAGGCCATGCCAAAGAGAAGCTGTTCACACCGTCGCATTAGAGAAGTCCTGGTGATAAATGTGCTCAGTAATTTAGTAAGGCCGCTGAAGGATGTTATAAAAACTGAAATAGTCCTTGATAGGAAAATGGTTCCCCACCCCCATGACTTAAAGGAACATACTGTCTTTTGATAGAAAGACACATTATGTTTGGAATTCACGTTTTTTTGTTTCTCCTTTGGACTGAATCGGTGCAACTCTGGTATTTGACTTGAGGATTCTGGACCATTGGCGGCACATAGTGATGAATCTAGAGAGGTTTTAGATTTTTTTTATAGAATGTCAAACTTTCTGATAAATCTCTGTTTTGTGAAGTAAAGGATCATTTCAGAATGTTTAGCCACACTTGCCACAAGTCCTTTATTTCAATCAGAATCAGAATCAGAAGGTGTTTATTGCCAAGTAGGTCTAAACCTACCTGGAATTTGCTCTGGTTATTGGTGCCTACAATTAACCTAAAAACACAATAAATACAGCACACATAAGAAAAACTATAAAAAAACAATATATCAAATCAAAATATACAAAAAATAAAAGTTATAAAAAGTGAAATGCAAAATGCAAACAGAAGAACAGTGTCAAATTGCAATATATTATCAACCATATGTTTATGCCTCTGCATCAGTGAGACCCAGTGGACTGAAGCCTGTGAACATGATATCTCAAGAAAGCCTTGAGGGAATTCTTGTTTCAAATTGGTACAGATATTAACTCGGGCTCCCGGAGGAGCTTATTCGAATTTGTTGGTCAGATGTCAATGGTCAAGGTCACGGGCCTCTGGAACATGATGTCTCTTGTCTGCCTTTAGGGAAGTGGACTTTGGATTAAAGATGTACTGATCAGATTGCTTTGGTCAAAATATAGATGAGTCCATATGTGTCTGGGGAGCGGCCTCGACTTTCTGTAAAAGTGGTAACGTGCAGTTTTACACCCGTCACATATTTGATCCTTTTGGCTGTGCTGTTGGGATGCAGCTCTGGAAAGTGCAGTGTTTGATACCACATTAACAAGAAGGAGGTTTGTGTTTTCACATGCTGAGGTAGCTGTATTGATTCTCTGCTTTCTTCCAATATGTGTTATATATGATTTTACTTTGCAACAACCCTGTTATCTAAGAATCTGTGGAATGAGTTTTCTCAGACACACATTTCACTTGCCTTTTTCTGACAGTAAAACAGGGCGAGAGAGAGAGAGAGAGAGAGAGAGAGAGAGAGAGAGAGAGAGAGAGAGAGAGAGAGAGAGAGAGAGAGAGAGAGAGAGAGAGAGAGAGAGAGAAAGAAAGAGAGAGAGAGAGAGAGAGAAGAGAGAGAGAGAGAGAGAGAGAGAGAGAGAGAGAGAGAGAAAGAGAGAGAGAGAAAGAGAGAGAGAGAGAGAGAGAGAGAGAGAGAGAGAGAGAGAGAGAGAGAGGTTGGGACATATGGTTTTTCTGATCCGATCACAAGTTGATACTTTAATCAAACTAAGGAAAGTATTTATCGTTATGTGGTGATCAGTGCTGACAAACACTTACTTTGAACTCAGATCATAAAACCCCCCCATGTGAATACCAGGTGTGTACGGGGGGCCAGGAGGACAGAGGGATGGAGAGAGAGGAGCAGAGGAAGCAGGACAATGATGATTTGATTAGAATTGCTCCAGTAGATCGACAGTGGCTACAATGTAATATTAAGGGGCAACTGCAATTGTGCTCGAAATGCTCAACGAAAGTGGGTGATTTTCAGGTTCAAATTGTTATTGTTATTGTACACACGTCTACCTGGAGGAGAAGTCTCACTTGGGTGTCTGCAGGAAACTGAGGTGGAAATGAGAGCGAGAGTCAGAGGGGAAACGTCTGGATGTCTCGTCGAGCATTTCATGAAACGTCATAGTTGCCCCATAAGATAACATGACTTTGACTTGGCTGCAAACTACTGGATTGATTTTATAAGTACCCTTCAGTATCCTTCTTGGCTCATGTTCCATCCTTCCAACAAGTTTTGTGGAAATCTTTGTTTAGTAGCTTTTTGCGTAATCCTGCAGACAAACAAACAAACAAACAAACAAACAAAAAACATGTGAAAACGTGAAAGCAGAACCTCTTTAGTTTGGGGCACCAATATGTAAACTCAAACTTTCAGAGTCAAACAATAACAAATAAAAGTGGGTTTTCACTCGAGGGTAGTTTCCCGCTGCCAAACACCAGGAAGCCTCTTAATTAGAATACACAGGTGGAACACGCTAACGTCAGGGGACAGATATGACACATTTGTTGGCAATTTTGGCAAAACATGAAAGAAACATGAGAAAGTAATAATGAGAGGGAAGACAAAGAGGATTGGCAGTTGGTTTTTTCCCCTTCTCTTTAGAGGAAATGTTGCAGAATATGTCCGTGTTGTTATGTTTTGTTTGCCAGAGATTATTGTCTGTGCGCTGAAGAGAAAAGCAGTAAACAAGCCAGTGTGCATGCATGCCTGTAAAGTGTGTTAATAAACTGAGGGAGGGTCTCGACTCGGTGATAAATAGAACAAAACACATGGGGATGGATTAGCGGGAGAGAGGAGGGGGGGAGGCAAATAAAGAGATTAACTGTAGGTTGTCTTGAGATTGAAGGATGGAGGAGGGACAGAGGAAGGTGAATGAAGGGAGGGTCACTGAGGGATGGATAAAAGGCAGAGGCAGGGCTTAGGAAGGAGGTGAGGAAGAGGGGGATGAGAGATGAGAGAGGGGACGAGGAGTAGAAACAAGGAGGGGAAAGAAGAAAGCAAATATTGAAGTCAGGAGAGTTGAAGCCGAGAGAGATGGGGGAGGAAATGAAGAGAAGGATGAAGAAGAGAGGGGGGAAACAAGAAAGACAATACTGAAAGAGAGAGAGTGATAAAGTGGGAATAAATAAGATGAGTGGAAAGGAAAACTGGCAGATATCCATTATGTATATGTGATATAATATACATTTGTGCAATGTAGTGATGAAACTGTGAAAATAAATATTTGACGAGAAAAAGGGATGAACAAGGTGCAGATAAAAAAAACTGAAAAACAGCAAAATTTCAAATACTATAATTTGTTGTACTGAAATTGTTCAACTCATTTTGACTATTTCTCACAAGTTCAGGGATTATAGAGCAGCCCAAAAATCAGGGCCGGGAAATTCCAAGCAAAGCAAATTCAATTCTAAGCAAATTCGCCTCTAACTGTCACTCTTTCCCCTTTTGTTTGTGATGCGATGTTTGTTTGTTTCCAGTTTAACCTGACACTTCTCACACATCTTCCCTCATCCCTCTCTCTGCAGGGTGTGGTTCCAGTCAGGCATCAACTTCCTGGCTGTGAAGCCCAGCAACCATGTCGCGTGGGAGATCAAACAGGAAATGGCACTGGGGAGCAGTTCCTTGGCGGTGATGTGTCAGAGAAAGGCCTCCTCCACAGCAGAGAGGTAGGACTGAAGCTCACATATCTACTTTATACCTTTTTTTTTATTGCCTGCGCTCCTTCATCTTCCATACAGCAGCTAGTTATTCGTTTCCTGTTGTACTGAGTATTTTTGTGTGCAGCATAAATGTCTGAAAGGTCTTTGATTATTCGACTTCAAGAGCGTAAAACTGCTAAAGCCCCCCGCGCTCGGTATTAACTGATCCTGGGCCTTTTTCACACCAACAGGGTCCAAGATGTAAAAACTGTATGTGGAAAATGGCTAATTATGCGATGAGATAACTGCAGCGTGACAGAATATTTAATATTTATAATCTGAGTATCGTCCATAGTGGATTTGTAAAGATCCTTATGAGTCACTGGTAATCCAGATTCAGAAACTTGTGTCTGGTGATTAGCTGTGGGTCTAACCTTTGAACTCAAGCCTTCATCCAAGACCCTAGAGGTGTGTGTCTGTGTGTGTGTGTGTGTGTGTGTGTGTGCGTGTGTGTGTGTGTGTGTGTGTGTGTGTGTGTGTGTGTGTGTGTGTGTGTGTGTGTGTGTGTGTGTGTGTGTGTGTGTGTGTGTGGATGCAGATTGATAGACTCAGAATGACATTGAGGTACGAGTGGATCTTTAATCCTCTGTACACACATGTGCTGCTCTGTCAGCTCAGGGGGAGAGAAAAGTCACAGGGTGGGGGTCTGTGTGTGTGTGTGTGTGTGAAACCTGTTAACCTGCAGTAATGGTCTTTGGTGCAAGCTCAGAATTGAAAGGCTCATTCCAACAATCAATAAAACTTACTGTGCATTTGATTTAACCAGGGACGTGTCACTGAGTGCTGCTCTTTTTCCATGAGCAGCAGTCTCTTCACACTCGTGCATTCACACCTGGGTGTAAAATAACAGGATTCAAGATTGAGCGTGTCGGCCTCCATGTAGCCAAATATAAAATACTGTATATAGTGTATATACTGCGTGTACTATATATATACTGTATGTGTTGGTGTCAGTGTGGGGCAAAGTCAACTGGACGCCGTGTGAGCTGTGAATGAATGGAAAGTGATTTGTTTCGAGGATGTATGTTGTCTCCTTTTCTTTCTGTCCCTTCTTCTCTTTCCACTTTCCCTCTCCATGCTTTCCACTTGTAGTCTCTCATCTCCTTCTCCTCTCCTTCTCCTCTTCTCTCCTTTTCTCCTCTCCCTGTCTTTCTCCGTTGTCCTGACGAATGACCTCCCATCGCACAAAACTATTATTGCTGGGCCCCGGCTCAATTAGCACCACTTAGCTCGCCGTTAGCCACGTCCAGCCTTGACTGATGGACAGCGGCGGCGCCATTGAACAATCCGAATGTGCCATGGGAGGAAATAAAAGTGATGACACAACAGCTTTGAACTTTCAAATTAGTAGCATGGGACGATTAAAAGTTTTCATGGGATGCTTTTAAAAACTTTGAACCCAGGTGTGTTTTGTAGAGAGCATTTGATAAAAAATCAAGTTAACGCCTCCTACTGATTTGCTGTCTGACCTTGGAAAGGAGCATCGAATCACTAGTTAAAAAAACACTAGTTTATCACTTTTCTGAGCTTGTGTTTTTTGGTTATGAAAAAGCTCAAAACTCTTTAAATATCAATGGTAGCTCTTACTTCAGTCGTTGAGCCGCTGTGGCCTTTATAGGTGGAGATTTGACAGGGCTGCTGACCCAACTTATGAATCTATGACTGAACGGCTGTTTTAGGGAAATGTGTCCAGATTGGAGTGAAGTGGATTCCATAGACTGTGTGTCCACTTCCCTCCACTTTCCAGAAATTAAACCAAAATATCCTGGGTACAAATATAACCATCTTCATTCCTGATCCGTGAATGGAGCTGCAGTACATGGAGGAGGAAGGATGTACGATCTATATTTATGAATGAGATGTTTTGGCATCACTTTTTGGCAGCTGTCATCTTTATATACAGTCCACGGTGATAATCCTATCGATGCTATGCTAAGATGCTAGCATGTTTGGAGTCCCTCTTGAATGAAGCACTCCAGGATTCATACTCCAGTGATGTCTGGTGTAACCCTCATGTCTGAATGATGCCACTGTGGCCTTGAGGCAGAGAAACACACTTCCTGACCCGTTGTCTCCCATGAGGATGGTGTTTTTTGACTTGAATTCTTCATTCTAAACAGCTGCTTCTTCTCTCTCTCTCTCTCTCTCTCTCTCTCTCTCTCTCTCTCTCTCTCTCTCTCTCTCTCTCTCTCTCTCTCTCTCTCTCTCTCTCTCTCTCTCTCTCTCTCTCTCGTTCTTTTTCCTGCCCTGAAGGAAGAACTCATCAAAGTGGCATCAGTGTCAACACAGAAAGTGACGCTTCACAAACCAGATTATGATTTTGCTCACACACACACACAGACACACACAGGGAACCACAGATTCCAGCACAAACACACACTCTCTTATTCACATCCACTTACGCACATCACTCTCTTGCCATCTTCAAAGTGATACTGTAAACAAAAGAGGTGCCTCTGAGCTCAGATTATGACGTGGCCAGCATAAATATGTGATCCGCACACGTGCAGAAAGGCACAGGCCTGGTCCAACATGGGCACAACACACACACACACACACACACACACACACACACACACACATCGGAAGTGGGGCCTTTTCATGCAGTAGTTTTGTTACTTCCTTAAAGGGATAGTTCACCCAAACATGAAAATCCACTCATTATATCCTTACCACTGTGCCGATGGAGGTGGTGAGTGAAAGTGTTTCGAGTCCACAAACTTTGAAGTTTCAGGGGTAAAGTACAATTAAAAATGGATAACAGACGACATGTACACACACTTGGACGACACTACAGGAGCAGCATGGTGGATTTTTATGTTTCTTTTTAGGTTTGAAGAAGTGGTCACCAGTTAATTAAATTGTACTGGATTTAGCTGCAACGCCCTTTCCCCCTGAAACTCCAAAAGTGTTTTGTGGACTCAAACACTTCCACCTACTCCTCCATCGGCACAGTGGTGAGCAGATAATGAGTTAAATCTTTATTTTGGGGTGAACTTTTCCTTTAATGATGCCGAGCTGATATTTTCTACTACGGGGGGAAGACACTAACAAGTGTTCAGTTAGTACAGCGCACAAAGAGCGGCATCGCAGGCTTTCATCAGCGGCTGTGTGGGCGGAGCGGCTAATTAAAAGAGCTGATCTGCATTAATCTCTAATGAGATATTAATGGTGGAGACATGACACAGTGAGCGTGCTTGCCTTTTTTATGAATGAGAGGGAGGGAGTGATTACTACGTCTGACTATTAATCCTACGAACTGATTCCCCGTTGCCTATTGTGATTCTACATCATGATCTGACACGGTTCGGTGTATAACAGGGAACGCACTGTGACTGGCTGTGGTAATTAGAACCTGAGTGTGGGCTTTATAGGTGCTTTTAGAAGTGTGGCTGTGTGTGGACTGTGTGCTTGTGTGTGCCTGTGAGGTAGGTGTATTCATGCTGTTTTACATATACAGGGCTTTTTCTGTGCACATGCATGTAGGTTGGCAGAAATCCGAGACCACAAAAAGAAACCGATAGTTGATCATGAGGACTGTAATTACTGCTCCACCATCACATGTCCCTGGAGAGCTCGGTTATGTTTCCATCTAAGCAGCTCTGGATTCACACAGAGGTTTGGATCAAAGCTCTCATTCAGCTCTCGTATGTGACTTTATTGATTTTGATTATACGCCAATTATTTATACGTGTGTATTTGATATCGTTTAGCTGTAATTACAGAGCACTGTCATCTGGTATTATTGACTCTCAACTTAGCTCTGCTTCCGGACCCTTCAGTGCTTTAATCATAAAAATAGAAATTGTTTGATTTAGAAAAAAATGAAATAAACCAAGGCAGTCTTCCTATGCATTTCATTTTAAAAGCCTTCATTAGTGTCCCTAATGCATGGCAGAGATAAAAAAGCCCACTGACGTACATCAGGAGCGATCAACCAGCAGTGAAGAATAGACCAGACAAATTGGCCTGGGAATGATATGTCACTGCAGCTCATTATCATTGAGCCGGTGACTCAAATGAGTGGAAAATACCCACAATTAACACAATGAAAGATCCAGCTAAAATGTGTCTGCACATGTCCGGGCCTCCGCTCCTTTTGGAAAATACAGAAAATGGCACTGAGGCTCCCGTCTGCAAGATTCATTTCAGTTTAGTTTTCATTTCTTTAAGTTATTATTAATAATGGCCTCCCTGGTATAATCCTGCTTTGTGTGTTTTATTTTAGAAAGTTTCCTGGATTCATTCTGTCATTTTCACTAATGTAACTTTATATATATATACATATACGCATTGACCTTGGTGAGTTTCCAGTGTTCTAACAGATATTGTTCGTCATTTCCGCAGCCTCCCGGGAGTTTTGGTCTCACATCTTCATTAAATTAAAACCTCACAAGAAATGGAACAGGCTCAAAATGACCCCACTTCTGTCTGGTGGGTTATCTGAGGAAAATGTGCCGTGGTTTATGAGTGTGGCTGATGCAGCTCGAATGGGAGCAGTGCTCTATTTCATGATCGTGATTAGATCTATAGATTAACACTGCTAATGGGCCCTGTTCAATACCAGAACTGGGGTAATGCACTATCTACACTACATACAGTGACATGCTATTTATCTGCTTGTGTGTGCACGTGTGTTTGCGTGTGCGTGTGCTCTATAGTGTTCAACTTTTTCATCATCCCGGGCCCTTTGCTTGCGGAGGCAGCCACAGGAATAAAAAATGTTCCCTATAATGATTTTACAGTATTTCCTGCAGCAGCCGAGCAGTCCCTGTGTGTACAGTATTATATTGCATGTACCGTAAAACTTTATCATATAGTTAACTTCAACAATCATGAATTATGTTGCAGATATTAGTTTTCATAATGTCCCACGCAGTTGGTTTATGAGGTCATTATGGATAGCTTTGAAAAAGTCTGTTTTAACACTCACTAGGGAGTCAACACATTCTTCCTTTAATAGTTTGAACTCAACAAATCATTTTAAATATCTAAATGTTTAAATATCAAGGGACAGTTGTTTAACACTACAAGGTGTTTAAGTCTGGTTTGTTCCGGAGTGAACATGAGAGCTAAACTTTCACCTCCAGATTCATTATTCAATAATTTGGTTGAAATATGCCGGATGGTTCAAGGAAGAACTTCTTTATTCTCTGTAGGGATCTTGATTTTCCTTTTTTTTTATCTTCCAATTTTAGGGGACTGACATTTATGAGTATGTGCAGCTTGTTGCAGGTCCAAATAAAAGTCCAGACCTCTTGAATGTGATTTCTATAAGCAGACTGCTGGGTGACGCTGTGCACTTCACTGAGCGCCACTCACATGCAAAATATAAAGTAACCATGTATGCAAACTCCCAGATTGTCCAAGCTCGTGCTTGTTTATGATAGAATAGTGTTGACACTTTTGACAGGCATGTAGTAGAGTGTGAAATCCTCAACTAGCTCAGATCATACACAGACACACATCTACATATACACACGCACGTTTGCACAATATTTACATACATACAGGCTTCATGCACTAATGCAAAAACATACATTCATACATACAACACAGAAAGCAAATAGACATTGGCATATGCATACAAGCATACCGACACACATGTTGCTGCAAACATTGTTGCATGTCTGAACACATAAGCTAAAGCACAACATGAGTTATTCATCAGCCTTGGTCATACAAGTTATATAAACTTGCCATGAGTTATTCACACACAAGCAGTGGTGTGTGTGTGTGTTTGTGGGGTTGATTTTGTTCACGCAATCAAATGTTGAATGGTTTTTATTATCACAAATGTAGTCATAAATGCTTGTAGCCTGTACTCTTCTGAAGGATGCCTTTACTTCTGACAATGCTTAAAAACAGGATTCCACACAGACAGACACACACACACACACATACACACACACACACACACACACACACAAGTTTCTTTTAATGTTCTGAACTGGTTTGAATTCACATTAGAAGAGGGGACGATGCAGGGGGCACAGGGTTAAGTGTTGTATGGTTTTAGTCGTTTGTAAAGACAAACTAACTTAACAGAGAGCTTTTGTTTGAGTGCTGGCAGTCTCCCTGGGATACAACACACACACACACACACACATTCCCATAGAGAGCATAGACGTGAGGCCAAGATGTCTGCAGTCTCTGTTGGCACACATGGGGATTAAAAACACAGCAAGAGGGAGGAAGGATGGGAAGAGAGGGGGGGATCTCTGCCAGTGAGCGAGAGAGGGCAGAGAGGGAGCGAGAGGGGGAGAAGGAGAGAGAGAGGAAGAAAGGGGGAGTGACTAAGGGAGAGTTAAAGCGGTTGAGAAGGAACTGGAGAAATAAAACAGGAAAAAATGAGAAATGAAATGGCCCTGAAAGCGTGACACTACTGCTGTTAGGGTTTGTCCCTGGGGAGAGGAAAATGGAGAATTCCCTTCAGACGTTTGATTCATTGCAGTGTGTGTCTGTGTGCGTGTGTGTGACAGAGAGAGAGAGAGAAAGATATTTATAAATTGTGCACGTAGAATCAATTTGTGTGTGTGTGTGTGTCTTTGTGTGTGTTCTTGTATTCAACACTCGTCTGTGCCCAATCAGTCTAACCGGGGCCAAGAACTTTATCATACAGGAACACCCCCCCCCCGTGGTACTGCATTAGTAAAACACACACACTCATACACAAACTGAATACATCTCCTCATTAATGCTTTTTACTGACTACATTATCTCCTCATCTGCTCTGGACCCGTATTAAACTCTATCACTTGCATCAACCACGCGTGGAGTTTTGATCATTTAATTCATTCAGGATCTGAGGCGACTCTCCTTGAGGTGTTCCCTGTTATTCGAATTGGGCGAAATCGATTATATTTACAAGCACCTATGAAGCAAATGCATCTATGAACTCCAAACGAATAAATTCCAGGTGTGAATGAAACAGGACAGACTGGATCACACCAGCACCAACGTTTAAACAGTTAACCTAAAGATGTTTTTTTGGTGCAAGTAAAAACTGGAGAAATTGAAGTTTGTTGCATTGTAAAAACAGCATATATAAAGTTGTTGAGCTCTTTGTATCTCTACAACAGCTGCTCTAACCACAATTAAATAAGACTAAAGCTTTGTCCAGCCGAACCTAACGAATGAGAGCGCTCAATGTGGTGTGCTGACCTTTGACGTATTTCGTAACTGTAAAACAATTTCACAAACCAAAAGAAAGGCTGTGAAGTCGAGCGGCTGACAACACAACCCTAGACACGCACGATTCACTTTATCAACAGACTCGTACATTTTCCCTGTGACATTCCCCCAGTTTGCTTTGTGCTTCGACTTCCTGTTTGGGTTTTAGGGATGATCAACTTCTGAATATAGATTACTCACACAGGGATGTAATGCAAAAAGCGTACACAAACACACACACACACACACACTCACAAAGAGTGTGAGTGCATCCTTTAACAAAGACGAAATGACATGATCGCCCTGGTGGTAATAGTCTTTCCTGCCTTTCCATCCCATTCTTCCCTTTTCACTTGATTGCACAGCACAAAATTGTGTTGCAAAGCATCGCTAAAGGTACACACACATACACTCAAACAATATGTGATTTCTGTTCCTATTTTCCTCACCTCCCATTATCCGTTGGGCCCCATCTCCTCCCAGATTGCTTACAGATCAACTCTTCTGTTTTCTATGGCCACGTTTTTCCATTTCAATTCCACTCAGAGATGTTTGGTTTGGCAGAAGGTCAACAATGGCGTACCGTCGTTTTGTCCGACACTCTTTCTTTTTTCAAATCTATAAACTGTTTGTCTATAAACATTTTGTTTTCTCCTAGTGAGCATTTTTTCTCCCTTGTAGCCGGAGCTGAGTCGGTGGGTGAGAGCTGTGCAGATCTGCATCAACAGGGCTTTGACAAGAAAGGTGAAGGAAGGAGGAACTCTGAGAGGATCATGTGGGGGAGCGTGGAATGAGAGAAGACAGAGGAGGATGGGGAGGGAGGGGAAAGTATGGCAGGAGGAGGAGGATATTAGGAGGGACGATGTTAAAGCATAGACAGACTTATAAGTTGGAGGTGGACGGCGGGTAGGGCTGGTTAAAAGTTGGGAGAGAAAAGTAGAGAATAAGGTTTAGTTGAGTATTTGAAAGTTAATTACACGTCAACACATGTACGTTTCCTTTGGTTCAACCCACCGTGGGGGAAAACGCAGCTTTCTGGTGCCACCGTTCCCACTGCAGCTGAACCATCTACCTGCAGGTGAAGACAGCTCATCCTGCGAGGGAAGACTTCGGGGAGCAGGGGGGGTCATCGCTATGAATTTTATTTAAGTCCTTGTAACTTAAGCTTGGATCCATCAGCTTGTCTCCAAGCTCCGCCGTAATTTACCTCCTCTCCAGCTCCCGCCATCGTCCAATTAAGTATGTTGACCCATGTGACAGTCAGCCTGAAACAGCATTCACGGAGTTTCGGTTTAGAAAGTGCATCGTTAAACCGACACCTCTACACAAGGATCCTGTGATATTCTACTACAGGACACATTCTATGTATGAGGAGGAACGTATCAGCTGTCAATTACAGGGAGGGGGCCACGATGACAGTCGGGATGAAGTGCGATTCGGAGAGACAAAGGCAGCGATTGTGTTCATTACGTGTGATGGCGAGCGCTCCTCTGCTCCACCACTCTGTCATCGCCGTGAGCGATGACCCAGGCCGGCTAATTAGGCCTCGCCAATATGGATGGGGTCTGTGTGTACGGCCTCAGCTAGCATCATTCTGTCACTCACCTGAGCATACTCAATCACCAGGCCCGACTCATAGGTATACATGTATGCAAGAGTGGATGCACACAGACACAAAACATGCAAACACAAAAGCAAACACACATGCTGAATTTATTGAATAAGCTGTGCTGGATCACAGGGTTCATCCTGACTGTAAAGTAAATACACGTGCACATCCACTCGTACCTGAGCACATGAACACTCGTGCAAATACACACACTGTACTCCTCTGAATGTCTTTGTAGGCCACGCTTTAAATAACCTTCCAATCCCATTGGCTTAGTCCCCTTCCTCTAATACCCGTTTCTTCTCCGCTCCCGCTCCCGCTCCCCACCCCCCCTTCTGCCTCCTCTGTCCTTGGTCTCCACACCTCTCCATCCCCCTGTTAAACCCCCTAGGGGCGCTGTGTAGCAGGATGTGTGGCTAATTAAGGCGACCTACGTAGACCCCGTGCGTTCGAATCCCTCTCCTTGGAGATGTTCAGTGTCACAGAGCGAACGGCCGTGCCGCTGCTAACACTAACTCGCCGTCCCTGGTGTGGTTGAGTGTGTGTACGTGTTTATGTGTATTGGCGACGAGGTGTCAAACGTTGGAGATATCCAAGTCCCTTCTCTCTCTGCTTGCTCCCTTATTCCCATTCCCTCCCTCCCAGTGTCCCGCATGTCCGCCCTCCCTCTTTCAAGCCATACAACTTGTCCTCCTTTCCTGTTTGTTCTCACCCAGCCCTCCTCTTTTTCCTCTTGTCCTTCCTGTCCCTCCGTTTTCTAGTCAGCACCATTCTTTTCATTCTGCCCTCCTGCTTTCACCTCCCTCCCCTCCCTCGATGGCGAGCACCCCAGGGTCCCATTGCTACTTTTTAATTCATTCTTTTGATCGTCTAAATCAAAAACCAAGCTTGTGTCCTTGACTCGAACGCTCTAAAGCACACTCGAGCAAACGGACGACACAAACAAACTGAGGGGACCGGGCGCCTCCGTCTCCCAGGAGGAGACTCAAAGAATCTACTGAAAGACAGAAATGAAAGGAGAAAACTTGAAGAAAACTACTTTGTTAGAATATGGGACAGAAGATTGTCTTTTAACGAGCAGGGAGGGGTTAGTGGAGATTGGAAAGGATGTTTGGAGAACTGTATTCTTAGCTTGTGGCGAGCTGGTGAATCCTGGTGTTCTGAGAAAGAGGTGAAAGGGACTAAAGGCAACGACAGAGAAGAAATCAATATCAGTTGTCTCAGCAAATTCTTAAAAACAGTTAACAGGAAAGTGGCCAAAAGTAAGTTTAATGACATTGTTCCAGAGCTTCAGAGAGGATTGGAACAGTGGGATCGGGGTCACCACAAGAGGAAATGGAAGTCTGTGATTGTTCCCTGACAGAACTCAATGGTTCCTTTTAAACATGATCACAATCAATTTTGTAACCTTAGCCACTCGACCTTTATCAAACCACGACTGTTTCAGATCACAACAACTTTCAAAGTGCTGGAAATTTGGCAAACTCGCTGCTTTTAACTCCTCTATTGAGTCCAAAGAAGAACAAATCAAATCTCAGAGCAGATCTGGACAATCGGGGGGATTCAGGCCATTTTTAAACATTCTTTAACATGGTGGGATTTGGACTCTGTGAGTTTTCTAGTTGCCTCGAAAGAGAAACAAAACTGGAGATGAAACTCACAGCGCAATTACACAATCTTGAAAATCCCTTTAAACTGAGGATATAGAGACGACATAAGGGAGGCCGAGAAAAAAAGATCTTTAAAGAAGGAACACCGAGATGTGTGCAGACAGAGCAGGGAGGGGAGGATCGACATCTTTACTTTAACAGCCGGCTTATAGCAGAGGAGAGGAGTGGAGGGGAGGAGAGGGAGGGAGAGACCGAATGTGAAGACAGCAATTTGAACAATCCTTTTTCTTCATGGGTCTGGTGAATGCTCGTATTTTTAGCCATTTGGGAAGGAGGCGGGGCGAAGGGGAGTGAAGCTGAATCCTTTGCCTGGTCATCTTTCTTCAGTGCTTAGACACCGAGGTGAGAGAAAGATGGCGGAGGACGGGACAGTGTTTTTCACTTTGAGGCTCCTGTTAACACACGTCCCTTTAACAGCAAGCCAACAGGGGTAGAAGGACACACAGAGAAAAGTGGACAGGACGGAGGGAATGACAAAGGTTAGGAGTCAATGTATTGTGGTTTGCTGTAAGGTTGGTAGATTCCTAATGGGACTGGGAAGGGAGAGGGCCTGAGATAGGATCAGCTTCAAGGTTGTATCTTAAAATCCATTTATTTAATGCTTCCAGGGGAAGGCTTGCCAATCAAATGTCCTCACGGAATCCTGTCTCCTGGGTTTTGTGTTGATAAGATTACGTGTTTCTCGTTTTTCATCAGAAGAGATACTGACCCACTTTTTCTTTTTATTTATTCCAAACACTTTTCTTGCTACGGCCCGAAAAAAACACATCACTTACTGTTTTTAGGTTCAACTAAATTCATTTTTTTTCTCGACCGTATCAGCTCTGTGGTTGGCCGACGTTCAAGGCCCCTCACTGAATGTCAACTGATTGGCTACAGCCCCCCCACCACCATCAGTGGATAAGCATTGTAACTGATGGAGGAAATTGAACATGTGAGAAGTTTAAAGGGGAATAATCAGTGTCTAGTGAAGTATCTTTAAAAATCTACAATAATTAGAAGATAAATGAGGAAATTGTAAACGATTGCAATGAAGTTAACTAAAAAAAAAGAATAGATAAATACAATCAGTATAAAAAAGAAAGCTCAAAAGGTATTTTTCTGTGACTCCCTCAGCTCCTGGAGCTGTTTCCTGAGGACAGGACCACAGACATGAAGGCTTCGCTGTAATTCATTGTCCTCACCCTGGGAACAGGAGCAGGCCGGTGTCAGAGCCCCTGAGTGATCTAGAGAGGGGACACCTTAAGAGCGTTTCTGATAAGTATTCAGGTGCTAGGCCACTGTGTGATTTGAACACCAATACAAGGATCAATTCTAAAAGTGACAGGCAACCAATGAAGGGACTTTAGGACAAGAGAGATGTGCGCTCTCCTCCGGGTCCTGGCTGCTGCACGAGCTGCTGCATTCTGAGTGATCTGGGGCTTATTTATAGCTTTCTTAGGTAGAACAGAGGACACAACTCGTTTGTAAAAGCAGAGAAATAACTTAGATGAACTTTACACAGCATTTCTAGTACTTGAGTAAATCTACTTAGTTACTTTTCCACTCTTTCCTTCATCTAGAAAGATTACTTTCTACACAAGACTCCCCCTTGAAAAGTAGTACCAACACTGTTAGCATTTATATTTCTCCAAGATTATGTTTTTATTTCATCATGTTAGAAAGAATCTGAAAGTTTTCTTTGATTAGTAAAAGGTCCATGGAAGATAATGTATTTTCACAGCACCATTACAACAGCAGGGTTTGATATATTTACTATATTCTAAACTGGTTTTCATCAAATACTTTATCTCTTTAACACTATTCCATTATCATATGCCACTTCACTGTGTTGACCACATGGTTTTTGAACAAGAAGTTTTGGGCAAACTTCCTGCCATGTCTTCTTTTTATATCCTCCATCCACCCTGGCAGGTAATCAACAACGACTTGGTGTATTTTGAGTAATACTGAGATAAAACCTATTTCTCCCTAAAGAAATCCATTGTTGGGATTCAGCCCCGTGCTCTCTTGGGCCTCCGCTCTCACTCACACGAGTTGGCTCCCCGTCACATCCTCAGAGGGGAATATCAGGTGTTTGAAAATAAATAAAAAAAACAACAGTGTTTTTTACCATATGTTTGTTTGTGCTTCCTGGTGTGACAGTGGAAAACTTCCCTCCCTTCAAGCTCCTGTCACTAATTGCTTCCTCCTGCTAATAAAAAGGTTTACATGTTTTTCAAAGCACATGACAACGGCACCTGTTCTCACATCTGAGGCCCCCCCCCCACCTCCCCATCCTTCCCTCATTCTCAAGCTTTCTCTTATTCTGAAACCTTGGTGCCAATTTTTTCCGCCCATTATTTCTCTCGGTTTATTTGTGGCTCTCTCTACTTGTCCTGGCTCCATCTCCATTCCAGTTTCTTCACAAGCAGCTTCCTGTCTGCCACAGCTGCTGATTACCTAATTACCTTGCCTCACACACACACACATGCACACATGCACTCACATGCATATGCCCACACACACAAGCATACAGATGAATACACAAACAGAGGTTAAATCTTTTGTTTGCAATCAATCATAAAGGCTTTTAACTGTGTGTGTATTATATTACGGGATCTTGAAAGCCAGGATAAATGTATACAGGGTAAAATTATATACAGTAAAATATGTTTTTACTTTTGTCAGCAATAAAAAAACTTCCATTTCCATTATTAAACCCCACATTGGCGTCTGGGGCCATGTCTTTCGTTTGCTTTGCTCAGAGATAATGTTTTATGGTTTAATTCATTTGCATGAACAAATGGAAAAACCCTGGAAAAAAACTGTGGATTTACAATATGTGCAGGTGAGACATAAAAACCCCAACTGGTGTTGCAAAAAATAACTCACCCCGAGAAGAGATATAAAAAAAGAGCGCACACATAAAATTAAACGAAACACAGCAGAGAAATTACAAACAACACACTCCATAAATAGTCTGTGGGGACAATTAAATAACGTCGCCCCCCAGGGCAGAGAGTGATAATGTTTTAATGACAAAATAGAGGTTGTAATATTTTTCCCCAGTGTGTGATTGTGGGCTGGTGTGTGTGCTTTTGTGTACGTCAGAAACCCGTCTCATGTCCTGTGGAATCAAACCGGCATATTTCCCCATGTTTACAGATATTGGTTTAGACTGCAACAATAGATAATACTTATGAGAATTGTTTTTTCACATTGGATATTCCCTTAAGGGTTTGACTTGAGCCTGGTGGTGACGCCAACAGTCACAACAAATAAAATCCATTTCCATCCTTCTGTCTCTTCGTCCTTTTCCATCTCTTCTCCTCTTCCTCCGTGGAATTAAAGTCAACGGTGTCTGGTCTACTCTCTCTCTCGAATTTTGCCGTGAGAAGGGTGCACTTGTGCTCATCGCCCAAGAAAATACAACAAATACTGTTTGAAATAGGTCACCTATTAAATGCAATGACGGCCCATTTCACCCTCTCACACCCTCCCTTTCAACCACTATTGACTTCTCAACCCCTCTCTCTCTCTTACTCTCTCTCTATCTCTCTCTCTTTCCCTCCTCGCCGCCTCACTTCAGCATCAGTGGAAACCTCTTTTTTCCTCTTTTCCTCTTTTCCTCAGTCCATCTCTCTCTCTGTGATTAACTGCTCTGATTATGTGTGCCAGGATACCCATTAGCTTGGACACATGCAAAGGCCTCTGGCCCCTTTTCCATTACACACATACAAACACACACACACACACACACACACACACACACACAATTACACACACACACACACAAACACACAGCTATGTTTTCACCATAACCTACAAACATGCTTGCAGACCCACACTCACACGTGCTCACACACATGTGTTGTCTTACACACAGTGGAACTGATGCTCCTGAGACTAATTATCAGTCAGGTGTATCATCCTATATTTATTTGGGCCAGTGAGGTGATAACAAGCGTTTCTCTTTCCTCTCTTCACTATTTTGTCTCTTTTGCCATCTGTCTGCCTCTTTCATTCTCCTCTATCTTCTCCCTCGCTAGTTCTCTCTCTCTCTCTCTCTCTCTCTCTCCTCTCTCATCTCTCTCTCTCTCCTCTCTCTCTCTCTCTCTCTCTCTCCTCTCTCTCTCTCTCTCTCACAGTTTTGCTGCCTCCCCACCAGACATTGCTGAGGCAAGGGTTTTACAGGTTGTGTTCGGTGTCAGATCCAGTGAAGAACTGCCAGAGACAGGGAGGTGAAAAGGAAGCGCTATGCTGCATTAAAAACCAGACAGTAGGTGTGTGTGGGGATGTCGGGCAATTACTGCAAGTTTGACTCAGAGAATGCGCTGTGCAGTCTAGCTGTAGTGTCTGTGATGAAGTGGAACACAGAAATGTGTGGGAACTATGACCTCCAGCTGGTGGCGCTCACAAGACAAACAACAACCTGAAGTCCAATATAAACAAAACCTTCTGTGTATTCCTTGACTGCGAGGCCACACCTCGAGGCTTTCATGAACGTGAAGCTCTGATCCTCATTCCAAACCTGCTTCTAAAGGGATAGTTCACCTAAACATTTAAATTCACTCCATATTCTCACCTCTATGGCGATGAGGGGGTGGGCGAAGTGTTTGAGTCCACAAACCACTTCTGGAGTTTCAAACAGGATGATGCTGATATGATTGCAAGCATGATATGAATGTTGGCTCTGTGCTGTGCTAGTTGCACAGAGGAAAGAGGTTTAAAGGTTCTTTAAAATGTGTTGGCACAATTAAGTTCAGTGAGGATTTTTCTGCAGTTAAAATCATAACTGAGACCACTCTTAATGGTTTTTGGTGTATCATGTAAGTTTTCCTAAAATTGAATTTCCCGACAAATAACAATATATTTTAATCAACTTGAATTTCTAATCAAATATAGTTACAAATTCAGGATCATCGTTGTTTTTACCTATTATTTATTTTCTTGCAATTTCCAGTTGCAGAGGCCTGTTTATCACGCACATTTAACAATATAATCATATGTTAATAACCAAAATGTCTCTCCACCACCTGGTGAGAAGGCTTCAATTCTGCTCCATCGAGCTTCATGAGGAATTGTGCATTTCCATTCCCCCTTTTTCCTCCAGATGCAGTAGCTTTGCCTGCATGTTAATAAATTGCACATGTGTTTATGGGATTACCATTTTAACAGACTCGTTTATATAGAGGCCCATTATTCTCCGAGTCGGAAGAGTAGCTGCTCTTTCTCGGGTTCTGTTATACCTCAATAACAGCGTATACGATAAAACACGTCCATAATGTTTACAGTCACAATAAGACTCACAATACATAACACAAGCAGTACGACAACCAACAACACTAAAACTCTCAAACACAAACAATCCGTCTGTTTCATTTAATGTCTTAGTTAACAAATAGCAGAGGGATGGAAGGCTCCATACATCTATGTCCCAGCTTCAGGATAAATCATGTTTTACTTTATGATGTCAGGGGACTTAGGTTGTGGATTCCATTCCTTCATTGCTCAGTAATGATCTAGTTCTTCATGGAGGCAACAGAAAAGGACCCTCTGATGTCTGTCATGATGAATAACATCCATCTGAAAGTATTTGGGGGTTTAAATCATGATATTTCTAATAAAGCACAGTAGAGAATGAAGCAAAATGAATATTGATTGTACTTGGTCTTGATCAATATGAGAACTTTACATAATATTTAATAGCCGTCATTCTCTGCTCAGTTAGGGTTATTTTTTACTTTCTGATACATTTGACTGTTCCAAGAGATGTTACAATCAACTGCTCTATCTCCTATAAAGTATTTTAATGAATGTGTGTGTGTGTCTGTGTGTGCTGATGCAGATATTGTGAAATATGTCAAACCGCACCCCTGAGCCATCTTTGTGGTTGACCTCTCTCGAATTGTAGCACACGTGGATCCATGTTTTACCCACATGCATTGAGACTTTAGCACATGCATGTAGGGACTAAACAGATGTGTCGGCCGACATCATAATGTGCCCTCACATGCATGAATGATGGATAAGCAGGCTTCATGAACAGTCGTTAACCTGCAGCAGAGAGAGCGATCTGCCACTGTTCACCTCTCTTATTCTACTACAATACTGAACACTGTATTCTGTACGTCACCACTCATTTGCACATTGTGTATTTTACTGTACAACTTCTCCTAATGTGCCTGTAACAGCTGGAACCCCCATTGTATTGACACAATGTAGTAGGTAATTTAATTTGATCTATTGTGTTCAAACTCAAACTGTGAAACTTGATTATTTTCAGATCCATCTAATGGTTTGTAGATATTAATCTGTGTCTTTAGATTTCCTGCAAAACACGGAATATGAAAGTCAAGGTACCCGTCCCCTTAAGTGACCTGCGTTTCTCTGTGGGCACGTGTGTGTGTTGGGTGGTCGGTCCTGAGCCAAAACTTTACCCCCCCGAGGCTAAGCATTTATTCTGCTCTAATTAGCATATTAGCCTGTCCCTCCGAATGGCCAGGGACATTAGCATGGAATGCTAACCTAAAAAAAGAGCATCAAACCGGGGGTTTCCTGCTGGTTCATTGTTAATCGATTCTGTGCTAAATTGAGGTAAGTGGCTAATAATGTGCTTTTAGAGAGAGTGGGCCAGTGGGGAGGAAGTGGAGGAGGGGGTGGGGGGAGGTCAACATGCAGTTTCCTTTCTACGTTTATTGTTTAATACAACTTATTCCTATTATGCACCCACACATTAACACACACTCTTTAAAAAAGTGTTTCCTTCCAACTCATTTGTTCATGTGCTTGGATTCTAATCTGCTAATTTGCCGCTGTCTTTTTATTTTCATGTCTTTAACTGTAACAAGGATAAAGTTTTGCTCCTTGGAGTTTTTTAAGATTGAAAAAAAAACTTGTAGAAGACTATGAGAGCGAGGAGAGAAAGAAACAATGGCGTCTCTGCTCTTTTAATGCCGACACAGTCTCAGGTTTTTGTGATGAAAAGGGGATTTAGGTTGATGCTTTTAATCCGTCATGCCAATGTGTTGGGTTGCTATGCCCTCGAGCAAGGCATATGCCTGGGATTACTCACATGGGTTCCTCACTGACAGCCACTGACTCGCTCACTTGCTTTCCTCTTGTGCATACGCTCAGTGTGTGTGTGACATGTGCACATACTCACACACACAGACACACACACACACGCACACAGCCAGACTTATGCACAAGCACGCACTTGTTCCACCTTTGTACTTAAAGGTTCATGGAAGATTTATCCTCCAACCCACACAGACACACACACACACACACACACACAACACACACAAGCACACACACATCCATTCAACCTTTAAAATCTGTACTTATAAGTTCATGGCAGATTCATTTCCGTATTTTTTTTCTGTCACACACACCAGGGCTTCTTTTTAACTTCCTCTGTCGCCCTTTTATGTCGCTTAACAAAGACCTACACACATAGATCATTATATGTACATCCAGTGAGTGTCAGCACAATAATTAATATATATATATGAATAATTACAATTATTCATATATATATATGAATTATTGTATATATATATATATATATATATATATAGCAAGGGGCAATGTGGGGTCCAGTGCCTTGCCCAAGGACACTCTGGACTGCAGCTTGGGGCAGACGGGGGTCGACTCTATTGGTAGTGGACGACCCGCTCTGCCTCCTGAGCCACAGCCGCCCATAGGCTCCTGTGACAAAATATCTAAAAAGAACAAAAACTAACTTTGTCATTAAATGGTCTATCCACATCAAGGATATAAATATAAACTTTGCTTTAACTTAATTTAGATTTTAAAAAAATATATGGGATAGGATTATCTATACTGCTTATCCTTATAGGGAGAAGGAGCAGTTTATATAGATACATCACAACTTCTCTTCAGTTGCCCACACGTGCCTCTCAGGAAATAAACAGTTTTGTGTTAGATGCATAAGAGCTGAGAGGCTTTTTAAAGAAAGTTCTGCTGATTCCTCCTGATGAAATGAAGGTAAAGTTCTCAAACAGGTTCCTGAGTCTCTGGAAAAGTTCCCTCAGTGGAATTAGCGATCACACACAAACAGTTAAAGCACGGATACACACATACAAATACACACTGTATGATGTAGGTACATCTGCTAAGCATTACAGCAGACGTGTATATGACAGCTTTTCTTATTCAGTCTGTAACTCTGAGCCTCGATCTGTCTCTCTCTCTCTCGACATCTTTTATTGTCACTTCCTCTCTCTCTTTCTCTCCCTCTCTCACTACAGCCAGGTCCCTGTTTCTCTCCATCGCTTCTCTTCTTGGTTCTCTCGCTCTCTCTCTCTCTCTCTCTCTCTCTATCACACACACACAGATTTGCAAAGAGCTCTCTGTTCCTTCTCCTAATTTCCTCTTCTTCCCTCGTGCTCCCACCGCCCCCGCACTCCGCTCTCCTCACTCTACCTTCTCTCTCGCTGTCTTCCTGCCTGCCCTCATTTTTCATCAGTAACTAATAGCACTGGACTCACCACTTAGGCTCAGCAAAAGTGGTTGTATGTATTAGTGTGTGTGTGTGTGTGTGTGTGTGTGTGTGTGTGTGTGTGTGTGTGTGTGTGTGTGTGTGTGTGTGTGTGTGTGTGTGTGTGTTTGTGCTTGCATGTCATATTTGTGCTTCAAAATTCATTTTTTCTCCCCCCCCCCAAAAAAATGATGTGTTTCCGAATGCTAATCTTCAGACTCACGAGTCAGTCATGCCACACATATATTTTGGAAATGTTGTGTTTTCTAGACTCAACCAGAGGGAAACCTGAGGAAGCACTGAACAATACTTACAAGTTACATAATGAGAAATGTAGGATCAAGCAGTATTGGAGTTTTCTGATATTACTGGAATAAAGATCCAAATATATCTGTCGTTATCTGGGTCCCACATGTTTCCCAACTTTATGGAAGAGCAACAGACACTGCTGGACCAATGGGCTGATTGGGAACCAAGATAGACCCAATAAATACATTGTGCAGAGACCTTATACCTGCTACTTCAAGGTTGTTTTGCCCCTATCCTGAAGCAACAACGAAATTCAGGACACATACAATTTAGAAAATCATTATGGAGCCAGGTACGTGTCATCAAGTTGGTAGGAGGGGCGTGTTGATGGAGAAAATGCTGAAAATACCACAAAATAACAAAGATTCAAAATAAACGACTGTTCCTGCTGCTGCAGCTTTTCACTCCTGCTAATTCTGCAGAAGCGGAAGTAAGTTTATAGTAAATGTATAGCTTCCAACATGCACTTTTCTGTTCTGTGTGTGTGTGTGTGTCTGTTCTTGTGTTTGTGTGCGTGTATTGATCTAAAGAAACAGCCCCTATAAATTCAATCAGTCCTATCCATTCTCCAGCTGTTGACTTTTAGCTGCCCGGCTCCCACCTTGAGAAGCTCAGCTACTTTTATGGAGATCGGCCATTCATTCTCCTCCCTCTCTCTCTCTCTCTCTCTCTCTCTCTCTCTTTCTCTCTGTCCCTCCGTATTCCTTCTTTCTCTCCTTTTCTCTTGCACATTGACTTTTCATGCTCTGCCTGCCTCTGTGTGTCCCTGACTCTTTGAGTCCTGATCTGTCTGAGGGCTCCGTTTAATTGAGCACCCCCCCATGTGGTAGCTCTCAATTCCAAATCCTCAGCTATATGTGTCTCCTTTTTAAAAACTCCATGACGAAGCTTCGAAGAGTGACTTGTTTTGTGTGTGTGTGTACAAAACAAAGGCATTTGTATTAATAGTTAATGAGGGATTAAACAAAAACTGCCAGATGGCTGATATACTGGAAGGCACCGGTGCCATTAAAACACTCTAAACAGGCCTAAGAGTTCATCAGTGGACATAGTCATACGGCCAATGCACTGAATCGTAAGTGCACCGAGGTTCAGCCTCTAACTTAATGCTGCGTGATTCACGTGCAACACACACTCATGCACAGACGCACACAATGCAGGCACTATTTTAAATTCGGAGACAGAGTTTGGATCAATACGATTGTATACTTCTGTGGAAGATTGGTGTCTCCCCTCTGTCTCCTTTCTTCTCTCCATCCCCCCCCCCTCCCACACACACACATATACACACACACATGCATGGACATGCACACACACACCTTCTTCAATGTGATAAGGAAACGCTTCACTGCTTTCTCCCTCTTTTCTCCGCAACCACAATAACAACATTCAATCACTGTCCGCGTCTCTCCCTCTCTCCTGCTCCTTTCTTCATCTTTTCTCACCTTCTCATTTATTCCCCTCATCACCCACTACCTTCATTGTCTCCCCCCCTCCTCTCTCTCTCTCTCTCTCTATCATCAATGCTCCTGCAAAGTCCCGATGCCCTGCTCTGATCTGCTCCACTTAGCTTTTGATTTATGTTGAAACGTTCCGACAGTAATTCACTGTTTGTTGTCACGTTGTAGATTTTCACACGGAGGGATATTATTAGTTTGTAATATTTTATAATATTATCCTTAATATAATATGTCTCTGTAGAGGGGTGTTAATCGAGGAACTGAGCGTTAAGACAGAGAAATCAATACCATATGAAATTAGTACCACTTCCAAGCACTTAAACTTTAAATCGAGTTCTGTTTGTGGGTCGAGTACACGCTGGTGTGGAGGTAAGTTTTAATAAGTTTGACTGATTTATGAGTTGTTGGGTTATTTTGAGAAGTTCATCTGTAGGCATCTACTTGCCTGAGTTTAACCTTTCAAGCGTTCTCCAGGGAAGCCTGCGCACACGCACACACACACACACACACACACGCACACACACTCACCTCTGAACAACAGCCTGCATAATATTTACACACTTAGACGGACACACACACGTGAGCTGCTTCATAACAGCAGCTTTTCAGCATTGAGTCCCGAGGCAGTTTGGGTTCAAGTGAGCATCTCTGCGAAGGAGGTGGGAGAACGATTACTGTTGTTATATACGATGTGTCATCCCACAGGTTATATTCACAAAGGATGTTAAGTAGTTCAGGAGATAAATAATAAGGCATTCTACACAACACATGGCATTTATTTGAACTAATCTGACCATAAGCACGTTATTAGAATGACACTCATTAGAGTAGGTACCTTTGCCCAGTAGTCCACTGAAATTCAATCAATCCAAATTTCAAAAGCAGAGATATTAGTCCTCTGAGCAGCTGATATGTTTATGCCTCCCTGCTGGAAACAGTCAGTGGCCAGCGTTAGGTGCACAGTCATCTGTTCCTGTTTTTGGGAACATAATATCTCATGAACTTCTTGATTTCATACAAACATTCATTTGGACTCAAGGATTGAACTGATTCGATTTTGAGGTCAAAGGTCAAGGTAACTGTGACCTTAAAAAAGCCTTTTTTGCCTCTTGAACACATTCTCTTAAGAACAACTCAAAAGAATCCTCCTAAATTTGGCAGAAATATTCTCTTGGACTCATGGGTGAACTGATCAGAATTTGTTGTTCAAAGTTAAAAGGTCAAACATGTTTTTTGCTTCCATACTAATCAAGTGTCTATTTGAAGTCCTCCTTTAGGGAGATTCTTCACAATTTTACCAGCTTTCATTTAGACTAAAATATCCACTGACCAGTCAAAGTTCATGGACGTTTGAGAAATGTTATGTTGTGTTTACCTTTTGCCTGCCAAAATTGAGTTGGTTGTGTTTGACTGTGTCTTTCTGGCTTTTCAGTATCTAGAAAAACAAGTAGGATCCCAGCAGAAACAAGTGAACGCTGCGTCTCCCTTGTGACAGACATGACAGCAATATTTAATTTCTGCTATCTGAAGACTTGAGGATGAATGTGTGGAAGTGGTGAATGTTTGGGGGCCGAGGGACGCACAGAGGGAGAAGAGGATCTGGCTGTTTGTGTTTAAATTCAATGTGGGTCAGTGGAAGCATTGAAGAGGTTTAGTATTCACAGCTGCTTTTATTTCCTCCCATCGGTTATATGTGTCTGACTTACTCTTCTACTGTGAGACGTCTCATCGAGGAATATCACCCCCCCCCAGCCTCTGTCTCCTTTATCTCTGTCTCTCACTGTCTCCTCCATAAAGTGACCTGCCTGCCCGCCGCTCTAATCGACAGTAAGTGTTCTAATGCCAGAGGTGTCGACACACACAAAGTGTCCCAGCATTTACTTGGCAATTGACTCCAAGAACACTGCGTGGGTGTGCGTGTGTGTGTGTGTGTGTGTCTACAAAGACCTTTCAAAAAGCCGAACTCTGCCCTGTACAGGACAAACAACGTTGGCAGGAGCTGTCATTTGAGAGATGCATGAATGCAAACACACAAAGAACAATGCACACACCATGGGGCATTCTGCATTTTCACACGTTTTACTCTTTTTCTGTCAAAGTCTTTGCATATGTTTGTTACCTCATCTTTTCTCTCCCCCCCCCCTTCTCCTTTCTTCTTTGTACTCCGTCCTGTTGCCTCTTTCTTCTCCTTCCCCTCGTTCTCTCTCTCTCTCTCTGACCCTGGTGGTTTGATCGACAGGGTCACTGGTGTGTGTAGGGGATTTGAACCCGTGGGCTTGTTTCACTCTGTGGCCAGACCACTTAACATCTGACACTGGAAGCTTGGGGCACAGTGGGAGCTTGGCACGTGGCCCTTTAAGACTCACACTTACAGATACACACAAACACATGCATGTGCTGTATGTCGTGCACACACACATGCATGTACAGTGTTAACCCACACCTACACATGCATTCGTCCAGGTGAATAGAAACTCTCCTCTGCAGAGACGGACATTAGTAAACCTTCTACCCTTGATGGCATTGGATGTACATTAACCCTCCTCCTCTCTCTCTCTCTCTCTCTCTCTCTCTCTCCGTCTGTCCATCCGTCCTCCAGACTCCTAACTTTCGTAGGGCCTGTTCAACCTTTCCGTCACTCTATCACTCTGATTTTCCCTCCCTCTCCCCGAGCCGTGCCTTCCTACCTACGCGTCACCACCCCACCTCCCTCTGAGTTGTCAGGGAGAGAAAGCGGAGAGGCGAGGAGCTCAGCCTTCTGGGAGTTGATGTTTTTCTTGTGTGTGTGTGTGTGTGTGTGTGTGAATGTGTGTTTTAAAGGCCTGAGTGGGGCCCTGGTCTGGAGGGCTGACAGGCCGGATTTGATACCTGGCCTGATTCAGTCACTCTCTCGGCACAGCCCGGCACATCATGGCACAGCTCAGATGCCCCCGTGCACATTATTAGTGGCTAAATATACGGACGGGCACAGTATTAACTGGTCTCTGGAGGCTCCTGTGGGCCAGCGCCATATCTGAGAGCTTTATCAATATATTGTAAATGATCATTAAGTCTTAATGAAGGGGTTCTGCAACAGTAATTTCGGAGGCTGCTCCGTCATTAGACTTTTTCAAACATCTTCCATCTGTAGTCATTATACCTCCTGCTTCTATAAGAGAAGGAGATGTGTGAAAAACAATGAATTACTTCTAATTACATTGATTTTGGAGTTGAATATGATTCTCACAACAGAGAAGTAGCCTCAGCAATGGTTTGAACAAGTAAATACCAACCAGTGACAGAAGTGAGGTGCCGACCTGAACCTGCAAACAGCCACACTCATTACTCGGGTTCATTGCACATCTTAATTATGGCACTCTGGGGACCAGGTCATAAACTCCATAAGGTGCTGTTACTCCAGTTATCACACCCTAGAAAG